>VCRD01000888.1:107700-125445 GCA_006783055.1 Trinorchestia longiramus
AGGCGTACCCTCCTACCGCCCCCTTGCATTTCCTCAACGCCCCCAGGGGGGCAGTACGGACCACTTTGAGAAACACTGATTTAGATAAACTACCACGCGTGTTCCCAGCTCCACCACGCAGGCAGGCACATGGACGGGTGTCTTACTTATGAGACCAGAACACTGTGCTCCTTGGGGAGGCAAAAATTGTAAAATAAAATTCTCTTACAAGACAACTACATGGGGTCCCCCATCTTGAGGTGTATTTATTTTCAGTAAAGATTTTCTCGATCTATACTAGTAAAATGAAGCTCACACATTCACGGCTAAACTATCTTGGTTTCCTAAGCATGATTGCTTAACCCTGGAACAACGAATTGCGCCTGAGAGGCCCAGTGACAAAATTAACAAGTCCGTAAAGTGTTATTAAATAATTTTTAGAGAATGAAACTCTATGACTTTAATAAAACGCATAATTCAATAAAGAATTGATGTCATAAAATAATTGAAAAGTGGCTGGACCTCATGCTGCTGGGCCCACCTAGTTTCCGATGCTGCTTATTTTTATTCGTCGTTCCAGGATTAAAAACACAAGACAGCGAACTCAGAATTGTAAAGTTGAGAAAAGTGCCAAAACGTTATATCACTGAAAACAGACCGCCATGATACTTGATAGAAATTATACTCTTCTATAAAATATACACATCACAAGTTGTACAGCTAAACATATGTAGTATGAACGTACAATTGAGGATGACAAATTCCAAGTAAATGATTTGCAAATACTACAAACAAGCATCCATTGTGTTACTAAAGCAAATAACGTGAATGAATGTCAGGTTCAACAACCATTTTACTAACAGCAAGCCAACGCTCAAATGAAATTCGGCTGCTATGAATGAGATCACAAGAACGCAAGTCTACGTCTTGGCTAGTCGGTACGGCCCAGTCCCCACGTGGTCTCCGATTGTTTCCTCCATAACGTCTATAATTAGAAGCCCTAAAACGCCCCTTCATTTCTCTATAGCACCAAATATTTTAATTTATTTCATTTGATGTTATGAAAATAAAAAACAAAGACATTCGTGTAAGATGGTCAATAAATCAATCATCCCTAAGACGGCGCAGAAAACAGGGGTCTACCTGTTACATGGTCTACCTACCGTTACAGGGTCTACCTACCATATCTGGTAGGTATACCTACCATTACAGGGAGGTATACCTACCATTACTGGTAGATATACCTACCATTACACCTAAATTCCCCCCAGACTCCCACACGCCAGGTTGATGTCCCCATAGCTGTGGGAGGAGTCCTCTTTAAACATCACTCCAGCGCTCAGAGGCGCTTGCAATTGAAGCTAAACTGAGGAACTAGAGTAATTTGACACTGAAGACAATAATTCGTACAAGTTTACCTCTCTCAAGCAACATAAATGTAAATGTATCTTACGACTGAATTTCAACAGCACGACTAAGGGTACTCGATATTAAGGAAAAAACTAATATTTCGTCATACTTACCTGTAGAAGCCAAAATTAACTCAGTTTAGAATCTTCGGATGAGGGAATGTAAGGCCATGTTGTAAAAATTGCACTCCAATACATCTTGCAAAGCGTATGATGTGCAACAATACGACCCATATGCCGGAAAATGCAACGGCATCTCCAAAAAAACAAACATAGCACCCTAATACTATATACACGAACAGACATTACTTGTCAAATGATATCTATTTATATACGTGGTATACTTTTACATAGAATAAAATTAGAAGCGGGCAGTACGCAATTACGCACGGAAATGAAGAGCAAAGAAGAGACACGACTGCACGATGTGTTCGAT
Organism: Trinorchestia longiramus; assembly: GCA_006783055.1. Taxonomy (NCBI): domain Eukaryota; kingdom Metazoa; phylum Arthropoda; class Malacostraca; order Amphipoda; family Talitridae; genus Trinorchestia; species Trinorchestia longiramus. The sequence goes on from VCRD01000888.1 coordinate 109,525, forward strand.
GTTTACGAGGATTTCCTAGAAAAAGAAGCAGCGGCAGCGCGTGGTAACTGGAAGTCTCAACCACCACAACAACTGGAACACAAGTCACGCTTCCCAGAAGCTCTTCTGCCCCTCGTAGCTCTGTACGACCTCACTGTAGCTCTGTACGACCTCACCGTAGCTCTGTAACCTCAATCAGGGCCTTCATGTTTGTCTCAATTCTGATCATTAACTCATATCACAGAATTCATTAATTCTCGGTTAATTATACCCCAAAATTCATTAATGTTCGGTTAATTGTACCCCAGAATTCATAATTCTTGCGCTAAGTATACCCCAGAACTCAGTAATTACGTTGAATCAGGGAATCATCCGTTTCAAGAGTTCAAATTTCTACGTACCTTACACTCGAAATTATAGAAAAAGGAAGCAATATCTGGGAAGTGGGCATAAGAGTAATCTTATTATTGTTTTTATTTTTAGGGACATGCACAGAATGTGACAGAATAGCTCAAAATACAAAGAATACTTTAAAAACCACGCAACAAAGCCAATGTTTTAATGGGATCATAATGACAACACCACAAGACAGATGCAGTAAATCCTAATACCAAGACGCAGAGCATGCAGAAGTAGTTGAGCTGTTATCATCCAAGAAGTCTTCAGATAACCGCCACAATGCACTCACCTTATCTGGGCTGCTGTTACCAATCCACCACACTACCAAGTCCGACTTTCTTGGTCAGAGAAGTCATTCTTTTCCTTCATGCTTTATCTCTGACGAACTGTTGCGAGAGTCGCCAAGCATACAAGAGAAGTATGCAAAGAATAAAAGCTAATCATAGAAAAAACAATGATTGCATCTCTATCAATTGATAGCGATTGGAAACAGGGAGAAAGAAGTGCCGTGGTGCCATTTACTACTGTTCACAGATGCAAGCACGTTGGAATTATTTATACTACGGACGAGTATCAAGTATAAGCTTGCTTACATAACTTTAAGTACGCCTACAACCGAAACAAGTGAGAATTCCTCAAACACTAACCACCAATCAATGATGAATTATCGTTCACAAAATCCTGTAATTTGTTATGAAACGCTTGCTTTACCTGATGCTGCACTTGGTCTTATTCTGTGCTAAAACAGCAACTACGCGAACATGTGCTAGATGCAAAATATTCTAAAAGAGAAAATGCACACATATCCAGAAACTGTAGTAATAACATATCTGTTATGGTAAAAGAGTTCTGGTAAAAGAAAAAGCAAAATCACTAACTTTGCAAGGGATGTTTTTTTGAGAGAAACCTCGTTACCAGGACTAATGTTGCCACTACCTATTGTGCATGTCCAGCACACTTCATGTTCTTGTAATCATCGGAAGAGCTGCTCTTCAAGTTTGCACACACTATTGCAGACCTAAACTTGAAATTCTCAGGAATTGCTAGAAAAAGACTTCACCGAAATTGAAATTCGACGAAAGGCCGACATTCTATCCTGACTCGAATATTCGAGGAATCTCGAAAGTAACAAGAGATTCGTACTTTCACTCATTTGTTTTTGTGAAGCTTTGCGCTATTTAGATCAACATGCAAGGGAAAAGTAAAGCCTTGAAAAGCAATTAATTTCCTTCATAACGCCAAAGAACAGTAAGCAACTCCAATTCCAATTAGCATTTTCATGCGATCAAGAATTTTTTTAAAGGAATGAACTAATCATTCTTAAATAGACGTTTACGTTAGCATGTAATGATGGACAATATAGTAGTGAAAATACGTAATGAGTTCATTACGAAAGTATCTTCATATCTTTAACTAATATATAATTTAGAAGGGAAACTTTGAAGCAACAATTTAACAGAACTTGTAACCACAAACACCGCATGAAGTGTCACGTACATACGTTCATCGAAAATGAATGAAAATTAATGGAAACGCATCTTGTAAATAGATTTTACCTAACTAATAAAACATGTAACGTCTTTTAACTCCATCTAGACGTACGTTCCATGTTCAAAAATGATTGGCATAGAAAAAATATAGCAAATCTGATATAAGTGATATTCAGATACGAATAACTTCAACAAAGCAATGAAAGCAGTTTGTGGCACTAATGAGTCCCTCCCAATGTACCCACCCACTTTGTCTTACAGGTCACAGTCCTCTAAGTTTCGCTCTGAAATTTGAGATGAACATCGTTAGAGTAACCAAAAAAAGAAACACTAGTCATAGACTTAGCGCTTCAGCCATCTCTGAGTTCACAAAACTCAATGACAAAACATTTCCAATCATAATAGCTGTACAAAACAATTGAAGGGTGGAAAGCACTAGTGGACTACTTGCATTTTTTCCCACAGGAGAAAATGCAAGTGGTCCACTAGTGCTGTCCACCTTTCATATAGTAAACTACTGGATCGTAATCGCCTCTGTCTGCGCTGTGTTAGCGACAGCACGGGAGTGGACTACTTGCATTTTTTCCCGTGGAAAATATATTATATTTACCATGGGAAAAAATGCAAGTAGTCCACTAGTGCTGTCCACCCTTCAATTAGGTGACGTGGAAAACTCTCTCATTTTGATAACCCAACATCATGAGAGTTGAAATGATATTAAAAACATTTATTTGAACTACCTGGACAGAACTGGGTAGAGTGGGTCGACTTTAGAAAGCTTCTTTGAAGTGTCTCATATACCGAGTGTGAAAATGAAGTGGTATTAGCAAGAATAATAGTGTTAAGAGATCCAGCTGTGTTAGGAGAAGCAACTGGGTTGACCCACAAGTACTGCAGCCACACGGCAGCTGCGTGGCCTGTCAGATTCCACTTCCCTGACTCATTCTGCTGGCTGGAAGAAAGGACTCTGGCTCACAAGGTGCGTCAACACCCAGCGTGCACTTTCCGTCACACAATGACCACTGCGAAATGCTTAGGATGCCTGTTTTATCATATCTACTCGATGCCACTTCAGACAACGGCAGAAGCAATAACTTGAACTTCCGGTGAAAATACGGGCATAATAAAAATTTCGGGACGTGCCGTTGTAAGGTGTTGATGTTCTCCAACAGAGCCTGATGCGATGACAGTAATGAGAACTTAAACTTTCAATTGAAATAAAGATCACAATGAAGATCGTAGGCCACAACCGATAACACAAGTTATCAGACTTCAATATGACTAATAGTTTTTGCAAGGTAAATCATAATCACACCAACATAAATGCTAATATAGTGTACAGGCACATTCCCTTGGACGGGGTGAAGGTAGGGGAGATGGAGGACACGGGTAAGGGGCGACGGCCAAGTTTAAATCTAACTACATTACGAAGCACTGAAGCGAATCGGCCTGATGTATGTCCGCTCTACAAAACGATTCATAATTACACTAACAAATTCATCTGAGTTCAGATTACGTCCATCCCACTTTTGACAAGTCATTGTGGTCGAGTGGCGTGTGGCTCTCGTTTTCAATGCACGAGACCAGGGTTCTAATTCCTTCACCGTACTCCATTGCTGAACAACGGTTGACTGGAGATGAACGTCCTTCCTATGACGCAAGGTGCCCAGTAACGACCTTTCATTACGCTCATCTAGCGCCCCTGCGAGCCTCGACCTCAAATTGCACTACACAAGACGGGAGTTGTTGCTGGTAGCATCATCACTAATCTGAAGATATTAACGTTAGGAATTGAAAATTTTATCCCAACACATGAACAGTGTTATGTATTAGAATGAAATGGACTTTTTTTAGTGATTGCCCAATGATTATATTGCTTACTGTACCCAAGTCGTGCACAAGTTTAACCCTGATCAGCTGAACAAGAAATTAAAATGCCGCAGTCTTGATACATTCAGGTTAGACGAACCTACAAACGTCGTTAACTAAACCTCGAGCGTGAGAGAACTAGTCCACATTTCTTTCTCTACAGTCAACACTCGTTTTCGAAAAGCTTACAGTCACATTTTTGGGAGGGAGAGAAAATGCTGTGCATTTGTTTTTTAACACGTTTGTTGCGATGCGACCCACCGGTGGGTCACTTAGGTTAGGTTCTGTAATTTTTTCAGATCCTTCTAGGGACTATGCGTACAAAGTGAAGTTTTACACCAATCAGGCAATCGCAACAAACGTGTTAATATGGATGCTGAGAGAAATAACGTAACTACGCAATTAAACTAATTCAATTCAAACTATAGGATGTTCTCGAAATTTGTGTATAGTTTAGTTACGTAGAGTGATCAAAATAAATTTCAAAACCCATGACTAATCTTGACTTACTACTTACTTCGTCCTCTTAAAACCTCAGGTGGTCCATAGGCAGCAATGAATATCCACCATTCAGCCCTTACGGGTGCCATAGCTTCCACCTCTTCTATATTGAGACCATGTGCTCTCGTGTCTAGCTGGATTGTCCTACGCCAGTTCTCTCTTTGTCTACCGACTTTTCTTCTTCCATTAAGTGTCCAGGATAAAACCTGCTTAGGTAGCCTGGACGGACGCATCTGCAAAGCATGGCCATAATATCTCCATCTGTTCAATCTCAGCCCTTGCACAACGCTCTGCTGCTTGTCTTCTCACATCCTCTTCACTCACATGCTCCTGCCATCTATTCTTCATTATTTTTCGCAAGCAGTTACTTTCAAACACCCTTAGTTTGTTTTCCACTTCCTTCGGCCCCTTCCATGTTTTACAACCATATAAAATAACTACCATAATCATCCAGTTTAAAAGCTTCAGTTTGGTCTTCAAAGACATTCCATTGTTATTCCAAACTTTTTTTCATTTTTGCAAAAAATGATACTGCGTTTCCAATCCGACTCCTGATTTCTTTCCTTACATTTTCACAGAATCACTCCCGAGGCACCTGAATGAGTCCACACGTTTTATTTCTTGACAGCCAAGCATTACCTGCACATCTCCATCACTTTGTACAGCTATTATCTTTGTTTTCTCTGGGTTGATTTCTAACCTCATTATTACTGCTACCTGTGCGAGCCTTTCAGTTACTCTGGACATTCCCTCGGCGTCCATGCTCATCTGTGCAATGTCGTCGGCATAAGCAAGACTGCAAGCCTCGGCCCAACCACCCACTCCACACCATCTCCTCCCTTCCAGCACCATCCTCCTCACAACCCAATCCACCACAACAACAAATAGGAATGGCGACAGTACATCTCCCTGTTTGACCCCGGTCTTGATGTTAAACACCTCACTATTTTCACCTCCTACCCTCATACAAGTTGTTGATCTTTCTTAGAGCAATTTTTTAATTCTGATGAGCTTCATTGGTAACCCATAACTCCTAAAAATCCCCGACATCGTAGGCTTATGCAATGAGTCGAACGCCTTCCTGAAGTCAACAAAGTTAATAAATAACTGTTGCTGCCACTCAAGCAATTGCTCAATTTAGGTGCTTGAGAACAAATAAAAAATGAGATCTGACGAACTGTAATAACTGCAGAGGTATAAATTTGCTATTAATCCCAGGGAAGATACAGGCAATGGTGCTTCTAAGCAGAATTTCCGATGTGCTTAATGAGAAGATGACAGAAGAACAGGCTGGTTTTAGGAGTGGGAGATCTTGTGCCGACCAAATATTTGTTATTTTTTATTTGTTAATCTTGACTAATTCTTGATTTAAACCGATACCATGGACAATAATGCCGACACCGCAACCAAAACCCTTAACACGTCACTGGCACTACACCAAAATGTAAAACCGTTACCGACATCCAATATCACAAAAAATAATAGCCTAAACACGAACATCAATGATTTGAATAGATTAATATTATCTTCCCGATTCGATTTGTCAATTTCGTGCACTGAAGTTTTCAACTAAATGCATGAACATCGCACTTCTCTATCATGTCGTTATTTTGATTCAGCTTTCGCTCACAAAAGGCGGACTTGCACCCTTATCCACCTGCATCATGAACCTCGGTTCATCATTCTTCAAATTTTCTAGACTATCCCGGTACACCACCCTCGATCATAAAGTTGTCACAGAACACTGGTCATTCTGCGATGGATTTCATCAGCAATACGTCCTTCTGTTTGTAGAAAATGGATTACACTTCTTAATTCATATTTAGCATGAGCATCGATCGTAGCGGCCATGTTTAATTCTAGGGTAATCGTGCTGTATCTGTTTTGGTGATTATGTAGAGAAATAAGTAAGACCCTGGAGTATCTTTCGCAACAAAATTATTATGTTATGTAAATTTACCTTTTTATATAGTATAACCCAACGGAGGCTGAAAAGAACAGCCCTCGTATGTTTGTCCACATACTTCCAAAGAGAACAGTAAAATATACATAATTCTAAAGCATATGCACGCAAAGGACAGACACGCTGGCTTCCGACTTACATCCTACACACCAGTGCAAGATGTACGACACTCTGTCATATAAACAAACAGACTTGCACTGGAAGCCTAGAGCCTAGCACCGCCCGCGAAAGCTTACGTCACATCATTTCTGTAGCAGAACTATTCAGTAAAATCGCTCCTTAAACATAGCCTCAGTTTATGAACGATACATTCAATGAAGGTAATTCGTTTTCAATTCATATGGCAAATGGCTAAATTGTTATTTACGATAATCAAATCAATATATAAACATAGCTTTAGTTAATGAATGGCACGTGGTTAATAATCGTAGTTTTTATTTCATATGGTAAATGGCTAAATGGTTATTTACGTTAATCAAATCAATATATAAACATAGCTTTAGCTAATGAATGGCACGTGGTTAATAATTGTAGTTTTTAATTCATACGATAAATGGTTAAATCATTTTCGAGGCTGTATTCCAACAAGAAATAGGTCAAACGTAGCACCACTACAACACTCGTACTCAGCTCACTGCCTGGCGGAGAGGCGGAACTCAGTTTACACTTCAAATTCCAGTACGTCTCTCGAAAAACTGAACTTTTACACGGACTTGAGTTCTCAAATACGAATATATTAGAATTTGTATTCTTTTCGTATGAAAACTATTGAAATATACAGAGTGCGGCAACATGACTTCCTTTTACGACTTTCAAAAAGTTATGAAAAGAGGAAGTTATGGTGTTGCACCCTGTATATCTATTATAGCAGTGTACTCTTGCCAACACAAAGTTATGTAGGAGTGTGAACAAAGATGACGTCATCGTCTTCATTGTGTTCTCAGTCCAACTCCACCACTTGCCTCATCTTGCGTTCATTTCCAGATATCCTTCAATGAAAATAGAATAAAGAGTAAGGAGTTTATTCGGGAGCTATGAACGACCAGGAATGCCTTACATACTCGTACTATACGAAAGATAATGAAGACGTTACTTATTGGTACCCTACGCGTAATTATGAACGCTTTAATGATGTGCGCTACGAATAATAACGGACGTTTTACATATTCTAGCACTACGAATAATATGTGACGCTCTCCATATTCTAGGACGCTCATGACTTAATCATGACCTACGAATAATAAGGCACACCATACATATTCGTGCGCTACTAACAACTACAAATGCTACCTGAAAGCAGCAGCAGCAACAGCAGCAGCAGCAGCAACAGCAGCAGCAGCAGCCGTACATGCGAGGTGCCCGACGCAGAGGCGCCGAAGCTGCAGCTGGCAAGTGCATAGAGCAGCAGCGTGTGCAGCTGCAGCTGGCAAGTGCATAGAGCAGCAGCGTGTGCAGCTGCAGCTGGCAAGTGCATAGAGCAGCGTGTGTGCAGCTGCAGCTGGCAAGTACATAGAGCAGCAGCGTGTGCAGCTGTAGAGAGACAGTCGAGGTAAATATTACTACATGCAGCTATCCTAATCAATACTTATTTCAATGAATATTAATCAATTCACATGAAACCTTGGATGAAGGGAGCACAACCACAAGCCTATAATTAGTATTAAATAAATTACTATCGAACCAAACATATGGTTGAGCGTTGCGTGTGTACAATACAGACCTTTCTTTGACTTTGATCAATTGAAATGAAATGACTGTTATCATCGATCTATTACTACTCTAGATTTAGGACAATGTTACAACATGAATGTCGCCAAATAAACGTCAATGAAAGTAGAGGTTTTTTCTAATATCTCTGCGTAGTTATACTTCCATCACCTGACATGTTTCAATGTAAAACAAAGGAAGTAAACACGAGTGACAATCGTAGGCCACATAACAGGCGACCTCCTCAGCAACACTACACGCTTTCAACATTTTTATTTGGTTCTTTAAAACTCGAGTCTCTGTTGCTCGCTTGACACTGACTCCATGACCTGTTCACTTGACACTGGCTCCATGACCTGTTCACTTGACACTGGCTCCATGACCTGTTCACTTGACACTGGCTCCATGACCTGTTCACTTGACACTGACTCCATGACCTGTTGACACTCACTCCATGACCTGTTGACACTCACTCCATGACCTGTTGACACTCACTCCATGACCTATTGACACTGACTCCATGACCTGTTGACACTCACTCCATGACCTATTGACACTGACTCCATGACCTGTTGACACTCACTCCATGACCTGTTGACACTGACTCCATGACCAGTTCAGAAAGCTCACATAGATTTCCTGAACGCTGCTTGTTATTGACGTCCTTGCATGGCAGAAGTGAGAGCAACTGCAGCAGCGTGCTGTGTTGGATTAGGAGGAAGAAGCAGATCAGTTCACAGGTGCTCACTGCAACACAGACTGCACACCTGCGTCGTGTTCCTGCGCGCACTCTGTCACTTCAGAGTACATGCTGCGTATAAGTAGAAGAAATAAAAGGAATAATTTGTGGGAAAAGCGTCAACAGTGCAATTTTCATTGAGCAACATCTTGCGTCATGTGGAGTGCAACTATAAGGGCATTCCGGTTCTAAATAGAATTTCAGTTCTTAGATTTTGATAATTTTAACTTTAGTTTTGTTGGCTTTGAATTTGACGCTATAAAATCACATAACTATAATGTCAGCATGTGAATGAGAGCAATGCTCACTGGTTTCAGTTGTAGGGGGAAATAATTACCCAGAATTCCTTTCCAATTCTTGAAAGCATAGGAAATACTCGTACTATTTTGTTGCCAAGATCAAAGTTAACATTCCATGGAAAAAATTGAATACTGATCGAACAGTGTTAGAAAAGTAGCATAGACTACAAATACATTGATAATGTGCATTTCCTAACTGAGAGGTCAAAACGAAAGCCTAAACGTTTGACTGTATATATCATGAATAGAATAATGAACTGTGAAGTATTGCACTAAAACAATAAAGCCCAAAATATTCAAGAAAATAGGTTCAGTCATTAAGAAGTTCGTACGATTCAGTACGGCTTAACATTACAAATGCATCAGATAACAACAGATACAGGGGTTGCGGCAACATTACTTCCTTTTTTTGAAAGAAACTTCCTTTTAAAAAAGAAGTTTTGTCGCCGCACCCTGTAGAACCATGTTTCACATAGTAACAGGGAGAAAAAAGAAAGATAGGGAGAGGGAAGCTGTAGGCTTCAGTCAATCAAGCAAAGCCTAAAATGTTGAGTTGTATACTTTCCAGGTCACTCAAACAGAACAGCAAGGAACAGAATAACAGTTGTACTAACGCTAGGAACACCAGACTTGTACTAACGCTAGGAACACCAGACTTGTACTAACGCTAGGAACACCAGACTTGTACTAACGCTAGGAACACCAGACTTGTACTAACGCTAGGAACACTAGAGTTGTACTAACGCTAGGAACACCAGACTTGTACTAACGCTAGGAACACCAGACTTGTACTAACGCTAGGAACACCAGAGTTGTACTAACGCTAAGAACACCAGAGTTGTACTAACGCTAGGAACACTAGAGTTGTACTAACGCTAGGAACACCAGAGTTGTACTAACGCTAGGAACACCAGAGTTATACTAACGCTAGGAACACCAGAGTTGTACTAACACTAGGAACACCAGAGTTATACTAACGCTAGGAACACCAGAGTTGTACTAACACTAGGAACACCTGAGTTGTACTAACGCTGGGAACACCAGACTCGTACTAACGCTAGGAACACTAGAGTTGTACTAACGCTAGGAACACCAGACTCGTACTAACGCTAGGAACACTAGAGTTGTACTAACGCTAGGAACACCAGACTCGTACTAACGCTAGGAACACCAGACTTGTACTAACGCTAGGTAGAGTTGTAGGACTAGCGAACAGCATGGGATGCAGTACGACGTTTTCAGAAAAAAATTATTATTTTAGAAGAACTTCAATGAAAAAATACGAAACTGGAAACGAAGAATCATGAAATTCATGAAACCTCATCATGGTCGGCCAGACTAGGGTACACGTCGACAGAGTACAAGGACTAGGAGATTTCATGGAACTCGAGGTCGTTTTGAGGGAAGACCAAACGGCGGCTGATGGACAGGTCATTGCAGGAGACCTCATGAAGAGACTGGGTGTCCAGGAGGCAAATCTGCTCTCTGGGGCGTACATGGACATGATTAAGAACACCACCAACACTGTTTGATCTCGTAGCTTTGTTTTCATGAACATCATCCATGCTACATACAACGCTCTCCAGTATTCGACTCATCATTAAATTTGACATTTCTCAACAATGATTCGTTAGTTAATCAAAAATTCATCTATTGTGATCGAATTTTATTTTTCTCCATTGATTTGCGCGACTTCAAAACAAAAAGTTGAAAGAATTTGTTAGTAAAGATGTCAAAAAGTATTTTTGATTAGCATTTTATAGTATACTAATGATTCAAATTTTTTGAAATTTTATACGAAAATTTGAAGGAATTCTAGCCCATCCTTCAACTGTTGAATGGTTATTCAGGTTTTGCTTGACTGCTTGAATTTGACTTCTACTTTTACAGTACAGTACATATTCCTCATTTTGTTTATTAACTAACGATTCGTGAGTTTCTTCACATGTTTCGGATCATTGTCCTATTGAAACATGACTTTTCCAGCTTCTGTGATCTGGCATTAGGGAAATTGTTAATAAAAATTTCTTTCTATGGGGAACTAAGTATCTTTAAAATATTCTTATTTCGTCAATGCTAATAGCTAATAAACATCCTAATACCATTATACACGAACTTCTACCAATCACCAGCTTGGTCGACTGAATCACCAGCTTGGTCGACTGGTGAGCGAATCTGCTTCCGAGCGGGAAGACCCGGGTTCGAATCCCGCTGCCGACATGGTTGACGCGGCTAGAAATACGGCATGGGACTTGGGTAAAACAACCGAATAATTATCAAAGTAATTATCCGACCCAAGAATGGGCCAGAAGGTTCGTTCCTATAGCCTCATTCTATTCTATTCTATTCTAAATTTTAAAGCATTTACTACAGCCATGGCGAAAAAAACCTTCGCTTTACGGATACATTCCTCGAAGTATAAACTATGTGTTATTGCTATAGCAAGTGTTCAAAGTAACTCCATTATTTCCTATTATATAATTCAAAATGTACTCAATTGAAGAAAGAAATGACCATACTTTTAATACAGGAGAGTGTTCACCTGTAGATTGCCAAACCCAATTACGTAAACGTATAATTTTTTTTGAATGCGTGAAATCAAATTTGAAAATGTAACCTTTTTAAATACAATATATTTATTGTAACTAATGACAAGTCACTACAGACTTCAGTACAGACTACAGACTTCAGTACAGACTACAGACAGACTCCAGTTCAGTGTGAAGGACGACACTGCAACACAGAGATGTGAGCAAGAAAGAGGCTTCAAGTGTAGCGACTGATCCAGTATGATATTGTTGCAATTGCAGCACACACAGTTGTGTGCTCTGTGGTATGCCACACTCCCTCTAGTCGGAAACAATGGGTGCACAGTCCGGAAAAGTCAGCCATTAATGTTCCGGAACAGGTTTAGGAAAGTAATTATTCATTTTTGTTTTACTTCTATTACAAGTAGAATGTGAAACGCTGAATGCATTGTACATCACTTAAATTTTAGTTTTATGCCCTCTCCACAAACTGTTTCCGACCACAGTGAGTATTTCTACTCTTAGTTGCAAACTCAAACGTCTCGTGAATGAAAACGTCATTATTCAAATATATCACTAAAGTTTTCCAACATTGACATTTAGGTGTAAAGAACACAGTGCCATGGTCTAGTTCAGTGTTTCTCAAAGTGGTCCGTACAGCCCCCCTGGGGGCGTTGAGGAAATGCAAGGGGGCGGTAGGAGGGTACGCCTTGAATGGGGGGCGTATATTACTGTATAATATACAGTAATATAATCTTAGGGGGCGGATTGAGAAAACTTTGAGAAACACTGCTCTAGATCAGTGGTTCCCTATCTTTTTTCTGTCATTTCCCCCTGACTTAGTTCAGCCATCCACATTTCCCCCTTTGTGTGTACGAGGAAAATAGTCAAAACACATTGTGACTATTTACTAATTTATTTTAAAAATACACAAATATACTGATGAAGATATAGTTACATAGTAAATCAGATAGAGAGCGGTTAGTAAGAACTGACTGCAAAGCCTCAGGCATGAAACACTATATCTGAGATTTTTTCATTACTGGTAGGCAATGTAATAATTTTTCCCCCTAACAGCTTTAAATTTCTCTCCAGGGAGAAATTTTCCTCCGTTTGCAACTCACTGATCTAAATCATACAGAATGCGGCAACATAACTTCCTGTTTTGAAAGCACTTTGCGTTAAAAAAATGGACGGTATTTTGCCACACCCTGTACAGGTGAAGTAGGTGTAGGAGGTGTCAAGCGTTGCAGCATTGAGGCAGTTTTACCATCGCAATTACAACCCTGACGGCATAACATCTGTAAGAACATTAGCAAACGTTTATTGACTTCAAATTAATAATATATGTTGATTTCCACGAAGCTCATCACTCCTATTAAAGCTGCTATAACGATCGCCTTTAATCGCTATTTTTAATCGCCCATCGACCACATTGTTTTCTTCTCGATAACCGCATAGTAACAACCTCAACCCCACCTAACTCACCCACTACACCACCAAATACCTATAACCACACCACACACCATGTATCACTAACTTTTCCTCACAACATTATCTCACCAAACCATCCATCACACCACTTTAATTCACCACCACAGCAACAATTTAATTCGCCACAGCAATACCACCACCACTTCAGCAACAACTCCACCACTCAGTACACTATCACTACACCACACCACCACCACTACACTACACACAACCACCACTACACAACACCGCACCACCACCACCACCACTACACCACACCACCACCACTACACTACACACAACCACCACTGCACAACACCACACCACCACCACTACACTACAAACCACCACCACTACACTACACCACACCACCACCACTACACTACACACCACCACCACCACTACACCACACCACCAGCACTACACTACACACCACCACCACTACACTACACCACCACACCACCAGCAGCAGGAGGCAGAGCGTCTAGAGAGCGGCAGCAGGTTCACGGTGTGCTGCAGTAACGCGTCGCTCCGGACATACTGGCGCCTGGTCGAGCCCTTCTCCCTCACACCCCCTACATCGCAGCCCTACCTGAAACCTTAGTTTTGCCGTCACACACAAGTATCCAGAAGTCTAAGACTTTCAGGTCCAGATCAAGCAGAGAGATTACAGGAATTTCAGCCTTAGCTTGCACGAATTACAGAATTTTGTGATCGGAGAGAGGAGAACCAGACTCTGCTGTTTTCTTTCTAATAAAGCGAGGATGTGCAATTCACTACTACCGTATGTACACAAAATATTTCTCTCGTAATACTCCTTTTCTATTTCTACTATTTATGAGTATACTTTGAGACTACGATCTCATCTCTTGCATTTCTTTGTTGAAAGCAAGCTTACCTGCCACCGAACGTAAAAGAAAGCTTTGCAATATGAAATCAAAGTGTACACTTCACTGCCTACATAACCTCACGAATATCAACAGCCTTCGAGTTGTGGTAACCATACAACATCATGTCACGTACTGGCCACGTTAAGTCAACCCATAACCGATAAAAACCTGAAAATTCAAGTCATTTATTAACAAATTCGAATCCTTCATTGCATGGAAGCAGAATCTCATAAGCGCAGATGAACGAGTTGAAATTCTCGAAAAGTGGCTAATCATTTCACTAAAAACAATTTACAGGTACAAAAGTGCAACAGCCCGAAGTAACCATCATTAACAGCAACATAAACAAAACAAAAATAATACTTAAGATATAAAAGAAACTGATAATATAATTCGAAAGCCACAGAAACAAAGATCAAACAAAAGGAAACCGCCTGGAGAGCAAAGACCGAATCAGAACACAAATGAATGATTAATTGAAATTAGGCTATGGGCAGAATGCTGTTTTTGACCACTTTTTTGAAAAATTTCTCCTGAGAAATGTTATCAGAAATTAATATTGACGGTACATACCCGCTAAGTGACTCCAGACTTCGCTTCTTCTTTAGAAAAAGAAACTAGATAAAGAGGATTGCAGTTACGTGGAAGAAGCGTTTTTCGGATAATTCTCTTCAATAAAATAGGAAAATAATGAAACTGTTACGGTGGCATCAAACAAACGGAGAAGTTCAATAATTCAGAAAGCTAACAGATACAGAAAAACTGAGAAACAACACATCAAAATTTATACACTATATTCAGTTCATTTCTACAATATAAACACGACGGTAAATCGACGGTAACGGTAAATCGGATTCAAATTCGCTCAAAAAGATGGTGGTGGTATTTCTCGCATGGAATACAAGCGTTTCGGCTGAAAATGCATGCACGCTATATAAGAAATTAGGAAAACGTCTAAAAATTATTTGATTTCATTTGTCAAGTTTGTATTAGTACGCTAGTCAGTTATGGAGTTCCAAAAAAATCACGAGCCCAAAACAATTTTCAGCTGGATCATCCCTAGACAATATGAGACACAATTGATTCCCTCATATGGCAGAAAAATGAACAACTAAATACATGAAGCAAACTATGTGGTTGTCGTGTCATCTATGTGAGATAGAAATAGAATGAGGCAATAGGAACGAGCTGTTTGGTCCATTCTTGGGTTGATACTCAAGTCCCATGCCGTAATTCTAGCCGTCGATGGTCAAGCACAAACAGACCACGGTGGTGACGAGTCTCGATCCTGGATCTTCCCGCAACGCAAGCGGGTTCGCTCACCAGTCGGCCAAGCTGGGGGTCTTGAAGGGAGAGCACTAAAGCAAAGAAGCACCAGTATGAGGACAGTGACCAACTGACTAACACAAGGACGCTAGACAGTAGTAATCAGAGACCTTTACCACGACGCTGAAACTGCACACCAACACCAAATCAATGAACATAATTAAAACTCGTCTCGTAATTACATTTATTTTCTCTCCCACAAGACATTTACAGCGTCTTACAGTATCTTTCCTAGGTTATGTTAACGGATGAATAATTCATTTAATGTATGTACTTTAGATGACTTAGACAGCAACTCAGTACTCTCATGTGAAACATTTGACCAGTAACCCTAGAATAATACATCTCTATTTCAGAAGCAGGGTAACTAGGGAGAAAATTCCCCTATGTTACTGTTTTAAGGTTCATGCAGAGTAATGCGAGATTTCTGAGCATTTCCATATAACTATATTATCCTAATAAATCCTCCCTGACCTAAAATTACAACTTCACTAAGAATTTCTAAGTGAATTTTATACAACTCTCGCAGAAGTGAAACTTAAAATTTCGTTAACCTCGTCACTCGGAATCAGATTTTTAGCTATTCTGTCTTTTGTTGTTGCTTTTCCGTGGTTGGTAGGCAAGTATTTGAAATCAGGAACATATTGGTGGTACACTGTCTCTTAAATGAGGTGCACTTGCTGAGCTGCCAGTTTATGCACCTACACGTGGTACCTACTACAGCACCAGCTGTAGCTGGTACACACGTGGTACCTACT
>VCRD01000888.1:134933-148760 GCA_006783055.1 Trinorchestia longiramus
TAAAGATATTCAATGTCTGCTCGGAGATAAGAGATGTCTGAGGGTTGGGACCACTACAACAGCAAGGGTGATGAGGCATGCAGCAACAGAACAGCAACAGATGCTAATACGGGAAGTGAGATGAAAGAACCTGCCTCCTCCCACCACTTCCACCGCTACCACGAACACACACATGGTGGTATCTGAAGAACTTCCTCGCAGCATCCTCAACAATGAGAGAACGTTAATACCATGCATATCATGCCCTTGTTTTGTACACCCATGCCATCATGGATCACATCGAGAGCAATAGGTAATAAATAATAAACTTCAGTAAAAGTAAAGGGCGAGGGCCAAGACATCGGTATCTGCATCAACATCGGTGCATCAGACATTCCATATGCCATCAGGCAAGGACCGATTCAGCAGATTGCAATCGTCGCCTTTGTAAAATTCAAATATTACACCTGGTCCCCACGAGGCTTCTGATCACAATGAAGCTCAGTCCTGTTCAGTCGACCACTCAGGGGACGAAAAGCTCCTCATACACGTCCTATATATCCACTCCCTACCGTAAAATATTTTTCTACATCCATAGCTTGAGTCGGAACCCCCCACGCGTGTGTATCACTACCGGGTATTGGCATGAGAATATCACGATAGGTCATAACATGCATTGATGCTCTAGTGATGCCACAGAGCAGGTACCAGATTCTGGCCTCCAAAACAGAAATCTAATACCCTAACTTACCTTCGTAACTAAGTGTACTGCTAGTACACGGGCACAGATTTTATCACTACAACACTTGGTCTGTGTTGCCTGTGTCTCGTGTGTACAGATGTTACTGTAACAAGTGGCGGCATTGCAGAGACTTGCGGAATTACTTCCTAGTCTACGCTTCTTATGGCCGTATTCAGCCTTTCTTAGGGTAAATCTATTTACTAACTCGAGAAAAGCCAGTCAACACAAATACCCTCGGATAGTATGGAACAATTTCACCATTATTCCAGTCAATTATCACAAAAGCAACTATCTCCTTTTTCTACAAACTGACGAGTCGCGTTCTATCATGGTATGACATCATGATATAACTCGTCTTTCATCATTGGCGTCATCCGTTTTAACATGACAGCATCGCTCAAAATGCCTGACCTGATGCATTTAATCATTATAATGATCTATCCGCGTTATTATCAACCAAAGTATTCATATCATTTAAGGATCTTAAAGATAAGGCATTTGAAAACTCAATGTTGAATTGTGTATCGAAGAGATTGAAAAAAACGGGTTTTCTTTCTTATTTATTTCATTGCATCCGCAAAGCCCATCTGCTAAGGCGCGTTAGTCTGTATTTCCGTTTGTAGAAACACGCAGCGAATTTTGAGGTGTGATGAGTTCGTTTCAGCAATCGAGGTTCAATGGCATGCAACTTGCAACTACAAGTCGAAACTTTTCGAGATTCGAACTCAACTATTCCAACAGACACGTTGAGCTAAAATTCAAATTGAAAAGTTTGAATTTCCAATATTAACATGGTAATTGTGTTTTCTACTTTTCATTTTTTAGAATCCGAAGCGTTTTGAGTTTAGACATATGTTTACTTAACACAAATCGAGAGATAAACGCAGTTGATCGTACATACATCTAGCACACCAGATATTCAGGAGGCGCTGGTCGAAGCATTAACTCAGAACTACCAAGCATGTGTGCCTCCACAACTTCAGCTTGGGTGATTTCGAACGCAACATCCCGTTCGAGACTTGTGAGGGAGTTGGGGACAACGAGGTGGGGGCGCCCAACTGTAGGGAAGTTGGAGGCAATGCACACGAGTGGGGAGCATATGAGGAACCTAGGGAAGAAAGAAGCCAAATGTGGGCGGAGCTTGACGACGTCACAGGCGCCACGATGTCTAGGAATGTGGTGGCTTGCTTCGGTCGCACCAGCAGACACACAAACTACGCCAGAGTGACTGATCCTTGCGCGAGCCAGCTGCCCTCTTCTGGTACGAACAAACATTTCGAGAGATGCACAAGACTCCGAAGGATATCTTTAAGGTTCAAGCGAAAATATTACAGTATCGTGTTACGATGGAAAAGCACACACAAAGAACAATATGTGGTATTCATAATGTTCACGTAAACACTATTGAAGAGAAAAATAAGCAAATAAATAAATGAAATTTATTTCCAATAGAGTATCCAGTGCATATACATTGATTGGTCCTTACGTATTATCGGGAGGACCTTTGATTTTTACTTTTTCTTTTTTTTCACAGGGTTTGTTGGTTAGGTTAGGTTAGGTTAGGTTAGGTTAGGTTAGGTTAGGTTAGGTTATTGTTTTAACCGTTTCAATAAATAATTTACTTTAATTTTTGAGTCGTTTTTTTAAAGGTCCTCCCGATAATACGTAAGCACCCATTGATTTAACCCTTTCGATACTGACGGTACATATAAGTACCGCTACAATTTTGCGCATTTTAAGATGCAGAGCAACACGTGTGTCTGTGCAAACGCTGGTAGGGAGGTGCAAGCTACAGTTTGATCAGGACAATGCAGTGACCGTAAAACATCACAAGCATCTTTTTTTAAAATTTGATGTTAGATATGTTGAAAAGGTTCTGATATTTTCATCATGGCACCGAAAGGGTTAATAAAAACAAAACTGATGAATGAAGTAACGTACTCCTGCGATGTGAAGGTTACTTAGCACACCAACAAGAGACAGAAAAGTATTTCTATCCACAAAACTCGATTAAATGATTGTCCGTTAAATGTTGCTGAATCGGCAGTTCTAAATAGAAAATAACGTGCTTCCAAAATTGCGCTGATGAGAAATTTCTGAAATTTCAATCCAACGAAGTAGTTTCACGAAAAAATTCACTGTGGTTGATACACGGTGCAACAACATAACTTCCTTTTTTGTCTTCCAAAAAAATACGAAAAAAAGAAGTCATGTTGTTGCACCCTGTATTTGTTGACACTTTCTTAGTTCAGGTATGGGAACGCGAACCCTACTAATCGAGAAAATAGAAATGTGCACTCATTAACCCATTACGGGGAGAGTTGTACCAGTGATGTTTGCAGGCCCTCTGGAGCCAATGAGAATCACGGAGAAACCCTGGAAGCAAGGACGACCGGTTCAACATGTTACCTGGAATACGCTGGACTTCAGCCTCGTGATTGGCTAAAACGAGCCTCAAAACTTCCCACAGTGAAGTTTCACGGTGATCAGGACAAGTGATGTCACACATCATCATAAGGAGCAAGCACAGATTTATGTAACTAGGGTTTATGACGCTTCCGAAAATATACACTAAAATAGAGCAATGATAGATGTTCTATGTACTCAACAGAACTTTGATAACTAGAACATTATCAAATGCTATAAAAAGAATTAAGTGCGTGCTAAGTGCTCAATCTGTTTAGCATTGCCGAATAAAAATGTCCTGCACTTCTGAGAAAACGAGTCACTTTTGATTTTGAAGTTCCGTAAAGATGTGATATTCCATGATGTAGATTGTGTACAATTGTATCAAAGAGAGTTTTATACGTACGTATTTCGGAAAAACACTCTTTAGAGTTGAAAAACAAACCAACTTTATTGTTAAAAATTAATAAAATATATGAAACCCACTCGGAGATGAATTCTTTTAAGAAATAGAACTGACTCATAAGAAGTCAAGTTTACCTTAGCAAAAACGAAAATACTGAAATAGATTTGAAAATGTGAACATGAACTGGTAGTGTGGAAAAAGAAAGTTTTCCTTCGTTTAATTACGATGAGTCCATGGATAGTGACGGACTAGAATTGTTCTTTGTTGAAAAGAGATGTCCAATGCGATGTACCACGTTTACCTAAAAATCAATCCGACGTACAAATTAATGCTGAAAAGAATACTAAGCACAGAACAAAAATAAAATGAACAGATACTGTACTCGTTTTAAATTGGCAGATGTACATAACAACAAATAAAACGTATATTTTACAAGCCTATTCCAGAGTTACACACAAGCGTGACGCAACACTACAAAATAAAGCTGACTAATTTCGTGCATCGAGCAAAATGGATGGTAAATGCAGGAAAACTGTTCTCAGCATTACACATGAGCAGACGTCGACAAGCACGGGTACGCCTACATATCGATAAGACTTAATGCGTCTCCCAATTCTGCGTCACATCCAAGGACGGACGGGGCAGAAAAGAAGTGCCACGCTTCAAGCCCGTGATTTTCTTGCCGGGATAAATGATTTCAGTAGGCGAAGAGAAGCGGCAACCGTACTGTTTATACCAGAAATATTCAATAAAATATTCGTTGTGATATTACTAGTACAACATAAGAGTAAAGGAAAAAAGTAAGAGGGAGAATATGTTGGGAACTACAAGAAACAGGTCATAACAACTGAGCCTTTGCGACTTTGTCTACATCATAAGCTGCAGCTTGGAGCAAGTTTCACGGACTAATCTTGAACAGAAAGACACTTAATAACCATAAAAACTTCAGATATTTTCTGGGTTGAATGAGGTGTCAAGTTCCAGGTGTTGTTGAGGAGCTGCGTTTGTTTGCAAAGGATGGAAATAAAGCAAGAAGACACGCCAGGGTCAACAGAACACGTGGGGGGCGTCGGAAGCCTCACAGCAGTCAATGCGATAAGAACTAATGAGCACCTAATTAAAATACATACAAGAAAAACAAAATTAACAAATGAGTTCTGATGTTTTGAGCGAGTCTGCTGTAACTGACATACTAGTCACGTAACGTCAAAACTAAATTAACGAGTTTTGACAGAGTTACGTGTTATTGGAAATACAAATGCATACTATTGTAGCATTCCAATAACGTGTTATCTGACAGAATGCTTGACATCAAAATTACGCTTGAAAAATCCTGTCACTTCATACGAAATTTAAGTCAAAGAAAGCTCCAGAAGGACTTTAGAGGTAATACAGAGTGCAGCAACATAACATCCTTGTTTCAAAGCGCTTTGCGTTGAAAAGAGGAAGTTGTCTTGCCGCACCCTGCTCAAGCATTAACTAACAAGGTGACGCCGTCTTCACATAATCTGTGGAGCATGAACGAAGACATGGATTAACACGTTTGTTGCGATTGCCTGATTGGTGTAAAACTACACTTTGTACGCATAGTCACAAGAAGGATCTGAAAAAATTACAGAACCTAACCTAAGTGACCCACCGGTGGGTCGCATCGCAACAAACGTGTTAAGGCACGGAAATTGAGACATGAATTGGTTTTGACGCAGAATTCTTTGGAACAAGTTCTGGCTCCGCACATTACCCCACTGAGACCAAAGTAAAAAGGAAGACGGGACAGATGCACTGGTGCTCATACTCATACTATCTTATCTGGCACGACACACCGCCGGTTTGCTGTTGCCGTAGCTGGGGACGACGCTGTAACAATGGTACATGTAGTAACCAAAGTCAATGGTAGCTCTGGATCTACAATACCAAGGCACCTGGTCACAGCAATACAGCGGGACATGTAGTAACCAAACAGTCAATGGTAACTCTAGATCTACAATACCAGGGCACCTGGTCACAGCAATACAGCGGGACATGTAGTAACTAAACAGTTAATGGTAACTGTAAGAGGAAAATAATAGGGTACATAATGACAGTAATACAGCAGGCCTCACCGTGTTCTAAGTTCTAAGTGATCAATGGAATGACATAGTACACAAGAGACAATGTTTTTCGTGTATTTTTTACACGTCAAAGATAAGCTGCTTCTCGAAACACTATCAAACCACACATTTCAAAGCAATGTTCCTAAACAAGAAGACGTTCCATATTATAAGAAATTAACTAAACAGGAGGTGATCACTGCAAAAGAAGTACAATATCTGTCATTTATACACACAAACGCTAGTGCTCGGTAACAAGACCTAAAAATTATAGAGCAACAATGAATTCCATTCATCAAGGAAGAACGTACAAATCGCAGCAGTTACATCAGTGGCGAGCTACTATTATAGATAGGCGAATACCGACACTGTTCCGTCATTAGCATTCCTTAAATAATTGCTTCTAAGATAAAGAACAATTGATAAGCGTAGTACCTTATTTAATAATAAAAGGAAGTGAGCTTAGGCACCAGACACGTCAAATTAACATTATTAATGCAATATGAAGTGCGAGAAGAGATAATTACTCTCGTTCAAGTTTTACGATCGTAAAGTACCATACGAACTTCAGGCTAAGAACCTGAACTTCAGCCAAATAGACACGAACTCCAGCTAAATAAACGTGAACTTCAGACAAATTGACATGAACGTCAGCTAAATAAACACTAACATCAGCCAAATAAACACCGTCAGCTAAATAAATACGAACGTCACCCAAATAAAGACGAATGTCAGCGAAAAAATACAAACGTCATCCAAATAAACGCGAACTTCAGCCAAAAAAACACGCTTTTTGGTCAATTTTTCTCCGTGTACGAAGCCCGTGTCGTGACGAAACTACGTAACTCAGCGCTTATAAGACGGAACTAATGTATTTTAATCTCATTGCATTTCTGTAATATTAGCTGTACTGAAGAGCAAAAAATATTAAGGATACAAAGAGCGCTTCCAGAAAAAAAGTGTTTGAATGAGGGCAAGGGAGGTTAAATTTAGTGCCGATGGCACACCGAACTTAACCCATTAGTTCCCACCATACTATGTATAGTAGGTCAAGTCCATTAGAAATCATTCACTTTAGCCCTATATTCTAAATGTTTCGTTCTAAAGTTGGGACTAAAAAAGGTGTAGATATAAAGGGTAATTTACGCAATGTTTCGTTCGATGGAAAAATAACTTCGGCGTTAGGTTAATTTAGTCTTTATAACCTGTCCTCAAATGAGGACAGTGGGAGCTAATGAGTTGAAGCTCTGCGTGCCATGAAAACAGAGTACGAGGAGAGCGGAAAACTTCTAGGATCAGTCCCAGTTTTTACTCGTGAAAGAAAAGCAAATCCAACAAAGCAATGCCTTGAGTTTAACTGTAATGACGCCAGATTTGTTACGATTGTGGTCCCTCCTCAAAACGAGATTCGTGCTATGATGGTGACAGCAAAATGAAGTCACATGAGAAAAGAGAAAGTAAAATTTAAATCACCAGAGTGTGGAATGCAGCCGTAGTGTCATGTATTACCAAAAGATGCTGATGACACAATTTTTAATGAAAGGTATTATCTGCAATTATAATTCGTTTAGCATTCGCCTTGAAAGTCCTCGTCAGTAAAATTTTGGTTGCAAATGTTCGAGAAAAGTGGCCGCAGTTCGCCGCAACTGAGACAATCGAAATGCACGAAAGTTTCCTATTCATTCACTTCGAAACTCGTAATTCCATTTTTTACATTCCATGTTTAATATGTACAAGGATTTGCTTGTGCATAATGTCAGCAGCCTCGGGCACAGGCATTATTGAAATTTTTCTCGAGTTTCTTCAAGTATTTGCTTCATTGAGTAACACACCGTCCTGTAGAAAAGTAATTATACTAACGACCGTAGCACCAACTCACTCAAGAAAATTTTGGTAAGCTTTCGGGGCAATACACTTGAATGTGTGACGAATGTTGTGACACGGAGGATCAGGGAACACAAAACATAGTTGAGGAACACACCCGAGATAAACACAACACAATGTACAGGATGAACTACGTTGCGTCAGTTGGGACACTAAGTCTAAGCGACAAAGTTTGCTAGGTCGGTATTCTAAAATTAACAGCTCCCATCTCGCAAACTAAACAGCCTTATCATGATAATGAAGTGCGTTAAAAAAAACACATTTCAATTGCAATTATTATTGTTCAAAAGCAGTTGAGAAATGAACGTTTCAAATGAGCAATCACTCGTACATTTTTATTGCTTTAACTCGCGTTTTATTAACTAAAAACGGTACCTCGACCTCGCAGCGGAAACAAACCTTCGTTAGAAACCTGTATTCTTCCGGTCACAAGAAGGAGAAAGCAGCAAATGCGCCTCAGTACGGGAAGCGTTGTCCCTTCATTGCCTATGTTCTTTGAGCTACGCTCGATGCTGCCTCGAGTCGCAGGAAGGAACGGAATGTAGCAAGACTCGCGAGAGCCAGACCGGCCCCAGACAGAATCGATATGTAGCGGCTCCCTGTTGCAGGTATGGTCAGGCGTCGACAGGAGGTCTCCATTCTGAAACATTTTGTCACTGTTCGCAGTTGACTTTGTCTTGTGTGTTTCGAGCCTCTGTTCTAGTAACTCCCTCCAAGCCATTGATCAAGACATACTTTTCCAAATGATGTACGTCAACTATGAAGGAACTGTACTAGGAAATTTGTAGGGAAAATTTATGATTTTTGAGTAATTTCATGAATGGTTGGTTTTTAGTAAAACCGTCAAAGACAGGTGAATAAATATACATCGATTTTGCACTGACAATTAATGTTTGAGCTCTTATTTTCTTTCGATTTCTTGCATGAATATTTTAGATTTGCCTTAGCACGATTCGTCAATTGAATTAAAAAGCCGTTTGCACAATAGTTCTAGCGATCGTCATCGATAATTACACTTTTGTGACTGAACTCTTTGAAGAGATATATAAATATTTAGAAGTTGTATACACTAACACGACGAGGGCAAAATTACCAACAAAAGATTCCGAAGACACCCCTGTATCCCTGAGTAGGACGAAGAGGTTTTCATAGACTCCTACCATTACATTTTAACAAATTTGATTTTAAACTTTGTAAGTTGGTGCACATGATGACATAAACTTAACTTTGGCTTTAAATTTAAAGAGGAGAGATGCATTCAACGATGCCTGTAACGACAGCAGTAGTAGCAGGGACATGTCACAGACTCGAGCTCACACAGAGATGAGTAGTGAACATGTCTTAGTACCACGCCGGATCTTTGACATGTCTGCATTATACAGGGTGTCTCAATAAAATGTACTCACCCTTTAACCGTTGCTAACATGCTGTCTTCTTTGTGTTGCAGGTGTGAGGTTCGAACCTTTGCGAACATGATTAAATGTGATTATAGAATCATGTTCGCAAAGGTTCGAACCTCACACCTGCAACACAAAGAAGACAGCATGTTAGCAACGGTTAAAGGATGAGTACATTTTATTGAGACACCCTGTATAATAAGAAATGATTAATATAACCATAGAGATGCCATATCAAAGCAAAAGTTCATAAATAATTTAAGGACTCTCATTCTGAATTCATTGATACTAACAACGCATAGTAATTCTGATTTGTTACGTCTGCATTTCGAGATAGGAGAATTAATAGTCATTTCCCTAACAGTTAATGGATGATCTGCGTTCTGCATAGTCATCATCTATCTAATGTACATATATTTAGCCAACAAACCAGGAACTTGAAAGAGTAATAGAAAATAAAGCGTGAACGATGATGAGATTAAGTCAGTAAATAAGGAGACGGTCTTCACCAACACAAGGAAAAACAACAGCAAGACCTGCACGTAACACTCGTGTTGCAGTCACGTCATCCATCACAAGAACAACAGCAAGACCTGCACGTAACACTCGTGTTGCATTCACGTCATCCATCACAAGAACAACAGTAAGACCTGCACGTAACACTCGTGTTGCATTCACGTCATCCATCACAAGAACAACAGCAAGACCTGCGCGTAACACTCGTGTTGCAGTCACGTCATCCATCACAAGAACAACAGCAAGACCTGCACGTAACACTCGTGTTGCATTCACGTCATCCATCACAAGAACAACAGCAAGACCTGCACGTAACACTCGTGTTGCAGTCACGTCATCCATCACAAGAACAACCTCATCCAGACCCACCCAGGCTGACCACCATATAACAGCTTCTGAGGGTAGGCTGGAGCATCTGAGGGTAGGCTGGAGCATCTGAGGGTAGGCTGGAGCATCTGAGGGTAGGCTGGAGCATCTGAGGGTAGGCTGGAGCATCTGAGGGTAGGCTGGAGCATCTGAGGGTAGGCCGGAGCATCTGAGGGTAGGCTGGAGCATCTGAGGGTAGGCCAGAACATCTGAGGGTAGGCTGAAGCATCTGAGAGTAAGTCGCAGTTCAAAGACAGATAACACAGTGTTATCTCTGTAGTGATGATGCTCAGTATGGCGCCTGAGTTTTCTGCTTGAGGTACTAACATTATGAGACAGTAAGACTGAGTAATACATACAGCTATCGCTAACCACTGATAATGAAATCAAGATACGTAAACTGACTTGCTGAACACATGCTGCGTGACTGCACTGAAGTCTCTCAAATGGATATTTCAATCCGAACATTTAGAACAAATCAATACACTTCACGTACTTAGCGTTCAGAGTGATGATGCTTAATGGAAAAAATAAATTAAGTTTCGTAAACTATAAAGTGCCATAGGAAAGTAGAAACTGTACCCCTCTTCCCTTTTTGAAAAAAACGTTGCCCTCAGCATAAATAAGAGCAGTGTAGTGACGACACTGTTAACCCCTCAGCATAAATAAGAACAGTGTAGCGCCGACACTGTTAACCCCTCAGCATAAATAAGAGCAGTGTAGCGACGACACTGTTAACCCACCAGCATAAATAAGAACAGTGTAGTGACGACACAGTTAACCCCTCAGCATAAATAAGAGCAGTGTAGTGACGACACTGTTAACCCCTCAGCATAAATAAGAGCAGTGTAGCGCCGACACTGTTAACCCCTCAGCATAAATAAGAGCAGTGTAGCGACGACACTGTTAACCCCCCAGCATAAATAAGAACAGTGTAGTGACGACACAGTTAACCCCTCAGCATAAATAAGAGCAGTGTAGTGACGACACTGTTAACCCCTCAGCATAAATAAGAACAGTGTAGTGACGACACTGTTAACCCCTCAGCATAAATAAGAGCAGTGTAGTGACGACACTGTTAACTGTTAACTCCTCAGCATAAATAAGAGCAGTGTAGTGACGACACTGTTAACCCCTCAGCATAAATAAGAGCAGTGTAGTGACGACACTGTTAACCCCTCAGCATAAATAAGAGCAGTGTAGTGACGACACTGTTAACCCCTCAGCATAAATAAGAGCAGTGTAGCGACGACACTGTTAACCCCCCAGCATAAATAAGAGCAGTGTAGTGACACTGCAAAAACGTAACTGCCTCAGTAAGAAAACAGCCTCCAACAAACACGCACAAAAGCCAGGTGTTCAATGTAAAGATAATGAAGCCATTTAGTGGAAATGAAGGGAAAAATGTACCAGTTTTTACTATGAATACATTCTCTAGCGCGATTATTCTCGCCCGCGCACAGCAACGGCCGAGCATCCAGAGCAGCTGTTTAGGGCATCACGCAGTACTGCAAGTCATTATGTGTCTACTCCTAGCCTAAATAAAACTTAATATTGCTATATAAAATACAGTGAATTTTACTGAAAAAAATGTAATGAGTTTTACTGAATGAAACTTGATCGCTTTTACTAAATAAAATCTATGGAATTTTACTCGGTAAAATTTAGTGTATTTCATGAAACAGGAGTTAGTGAATTTAAACATGAATTTAAATAATTTTACTCAAAATAAAGGAATTTAGAAAATTTTACTCAAAAGGAATGTAAATATTTGAGAAATATGTATCGTACTAGTGTACCCAACCGTCAAAAATGACGGTAGAGATTTTGTGAAAATACCCGTGCCATCAAAAATGATGGCAAATATTGTTGGAAAGATATTAAATAAAATTACATATAAGAATGCAATGCAATATATTTGGTTTTATATATACTAGTGCAATGCCCGTTAATAATTTGTTACCAAACGAATTAGTTTTGGGTTTGGGAAGAGAATCAGTTTTCTATCGGACGAACAACGTCTTTCTTGCTGTCGAAGTCTTGCTGCTTCTCTCTTACGGTTGGACACGTTTCTATCCATGTTAACCTTTTTTGCCGGAATTTTATTCTGAAATATCCTCTATTATCTCTTTGAAGCTTTTCAAGAAAATCACAATTCCGAAAACGATAACTCAATTTCCAAAATCTTTGGCCTTATTCTAAGTGGTAGCCAGGTTACTGGTTAAACTAATTTAAAACATTTCTTTTCGTATTATCAATTTAAAATTATCAAAGCATCATGATGAATTTCAACAGAAAAAGGTTCAAAGAAAATTTCTATTTGTAAAAATAAACAGATTGTGAATTCTGGATACCATAATGCAAGTGGAAAGGAATTGAATTACCACAGAAAAATAATGCAATAGAATGATTTCTTGTATTTCTTAAGCTTCATCCTTATTGCTATCAAAGCTATTGATTAGAAGAGTGTGACACACGGACAGACAGACGGACGGACGCGGCTCTTATTATGGTATAGATAGATTTACAAAGGGCAAACGTTTTAACTGAGTATTTCTTTAATGACAACTTTCCCAGTGAAAACTGACACTTAGTTTTCTACTGCTGCAATTGACTCTGCAATTCGTGTCATATTCGGGTACAATGTACCCGAATCATAGGGCAATACCCCGCCGAACTCGGTATCCACGATACGGACTCGAGTATATAAGGGTCTGGATCTCTCTAATTGTTTTGAAAGCGACACGAAACATATAACTGTATAAATGAATAAATATATAAACACAGGACGGTCATTCTTAGTATTAGATTACAGTTAATTAGCTGCCAAGCGACTGAGGATGCACGCAACGGAATTGTCTCGACAACTCGAGGAAAGCCCAGCGGTGCTTCCCCCTACCACAGACGCTCTTAATTTCCGTGTACTCAAATACGAAGGCAAGGCGTTGGTAGCTGAATGAATGTAACATTGATTATCAACTCTCAGTGTTGGGTCGCAACTGCACAGGAACGCATGAAATATTTTCCGTAATGAAAATCAACGACGTAAGTACCACGTAGATGGTGAGTTAAAAATGAGGCACATAACTACCATAAGGATGGTGAGTGGATAAATGATCCTCTTCAAGGTAGTTACATTGAGGTTGTACACTGTGATCAAATGCAACGTGGATGAAAGGCAGGGAACAAGCGGAATGCAAGTTTCAGAAGAATATATTGAGCGCACGAGCAGGTAACCATCCAGTGAAACTGTCTTACGAGAATTTTCAAAAACTCTTTTGACTATATAAAAAAATTTGAATACATTAGTAGAAGTCTAAAAAGAGCTCATAGCTTCAAGCAAAAAAGTGACTTCAAACGAGAGAAATGTGTTACACGTGAGTCATGAGGAAATCAGGAAAATGACACTGGTAAATGCGTTACACGTGAGTCATGAGGAAATCAGGAGAGTGAGAGGCTGGTAAATGTGTTACACGTGAGTCACGAGGAAATCAGGAGAGTGAGAGGCTGGTAAATGTGTTACACGTGAGTCATGAGGAAATCAGGAAAATGACACTGGTAAATGTGTTACACGTGAGTCATGAGGAAATCAGGAAAGTGACACTGGTAAATGTGTTACACGTGAGTCATGAGGAAATCAGGAGAGTGAGAGGCTGGTCAATTGAGCCAGCGACGTTAACAAGTGACCTTCCAACAGCAGTGCGTAACAAGAGGAAGAAGAGTTAGCTGCTTTGGTGTCTTGCAATGAGCCTCTCCTCCTCCAGAGATCAATACTCTGCCAGTACGACGTGAGGGCTTCATTGTGCAGTGTTAGGCTCATCTTACTTTCCAGACCCTAACCCAAATCCTTCTGGTGTACACCTGCACCTGTAGGCCTAGTACACCTGCACGTGTAGGCCTAGTACACCTGCACGTGTAGGCCTAGTACACCTGCACGTGTAGGCCTAGTACACCTGCACGTGTAGGCCTAGTACACCTGCACGTGTAGGCCTAGTACACCTGCACGTGTAGGCCTAGTACACCTACACCTGTAGGCCTAGT
>VCRD01000888.1:151648-164505 GCA_006783055.1 Trinorchestia longiramus
CAGGCAGGCAAGCAAGCAGGCAGGCAGACAGGCAGACAGGCAGGCAAGCAAGCAGGCAAGCAAGCAGTAAGGCAGGCAGTAAACAGACAGGCAAGCAAGCAGTAAGGCAGGCTAGCCAGAACACAATACAGCTCTTCAGCTTCTCGTTGATAGAGTAGGCGAGTGAGGAAGATATGGCAGATAACAGCACGGTCTCCAGCAAGCAAGCAGCGAGATGACGCAGTCCTGTGGAATTATTATAGTGTTTTCAAAATACTCTTATGGACTTAGATTCTCAGTAATATATCCCACAGCAGTGGTTTTCATATTCTTTAGAGATTTTCTTTTTTCAGTTCCAAACGATACAATCTGCAATTTATGTTACGTTTGCAGTGCAATTTACTCGAGGCAATAAGTTTGGGGAGAAACTTTGATTTTCAAAAAAATTCACTACCTGAAAACCCATAAAAAACAATGACGATAGGCCTAGTGCGTAACAATGTCTTAAAACATGAAAAATTTAAAAGTTTACACTCATGACGTAAAAATAATAAGGTGTCTCGCCAACAATGACAAATGAATCACTAATAAAAAATGCATTGTTTACGATCAGGAAGATATGAGGTAAAAATCAATAAAAACTGAAGCGTATTTATGAGCTGCACAATTTTCAAGAACGCAAGACAAAAAAAGACAATGGCATTGCAACTCTCAAGGAGTCACTCGCAACTTTATCCAAGAAAATTTTAATTTTATTTCACGTCTTTTATCAAAAAGCATGAAGTCACGCATCCGAGGTACCGAGGAGTCAAGATGGTCGTACACGAGTTAAGAAATAGACTTTGTAGTCTAAACAATAGAACAATTTTGATCAACACTCGCATAAAGTGCGGAGTTTTCATCGTAACTGAAACGATTTTTCCAAAATAAACAAATAAAATAGGAGCATGAACTCACCCGTACGAGATACAGGTTTAATATTATGAAATAATTTGCTGACGTACGATCACTGAAACGGTTCAGAAACAACGTAACACAAATAAACATCCGCAACAAATTTCTAATGACCAGTAAAGCAGACTGAAGGACGGGTTGCCAAATGGTCTTGTCTAGAAATCAGGATACGATATCGAGGACACTATCAATCTCCTTTGAAGATGTAGTTCAGAAAAACCCGAGCTATACCAGACAACATGAAACGGAAATTTTGCAAGTACCATCTACATACATAATCGAGTATGTATCTCCATCTCTCTCTCTTTCTCTCTGTATCTGTCCGTCCCATTACTTCCTATCTATTACTAAAGAAAAATTATTGAACTGAAATCAGAACGAGTATACATATATTATAATCATTGTATTGTGGATACCAAAGGCGCCGGAACGCTATAAAACACGCATTTTTTCCCGTTATTAGCTTTCTTTTCTTACACGGCCATGTTATCTGTAGATAAAATAGAAAACGGAAGTTCTGTATACATTCATGATAAATATTCAGATTCTGAAAATACCACGGGTAAAAGTGAAAAATGTATTTCATTTGATGGATCCTTAATTTTATCACTTTTAAATCAAGGAATTTCGACGGGTACTATCTGGGCCATGTTATCGGTGGATAAGATGCAGAAAGGAAGTTCTGAATGAAATTAATAAGAAGTATTCATTTAAAACACAATAATTTGTTGTAAATCTTTAATACATTTATCTTGATAATAATTTCAAATTAGTCAAATCTGAATCGTGGAAGTTCCACAAGAACTGTCTAGTTTGAAAGAAGCTTTCAAAAGTCTCCATCAAGTTGAATAATCCAAGCTTACAACAGTAATATGTGTACTGATTGATTAGTATTCACACTTCAATGAAAACAGTACTGGAAAAATCAGGCATTTGTGAATAGGTTTAGCAGGAAGTAGCTTTACTAATAATTCACTCGAAAAACGTAGCTCCAAACATGAAGTTTACGGACATTATTGTTTTAAACCTAAATTTCACGGATATCATTGCTTTAAAAGAACCCCGCAAAAGTCGCACACCAAATTACAAAGATAATAAATGCATTCATTTTGAGGGGTCTAAATGCTAGACCTGAACATGAATAACAGATGTCATAATTTCCCCTCATCCAAAAAATACAACACAAATCCTTGTTCAGCGCAGTCCGTATCAAGTATACGGACGGAGGCGGTGCAACGACATCCTAAACCTACCCTAGTGGGCTACCCTCAGTCTTATTAGGTTGTTACAAAAATAATGGCCGATAGAAGGTCTGGAAGGCTTCTGAAATCGGCCATTAATTTTGTAACAACCTAATACATAAAGCACGGTCGGTCCTGCAGTACAGTAGAAATTTTTCACTTGCGTCCCATTATAATATGATTCGCTCAAAAGTTGGGTGAAATTACACTGTTGAGTGAGTGATAATTCACTTAACATTTTCTCCAGTTGAAAAATAACCTTATTCTCCAAGAGTTTCCCGAGTCTGTGGGACATATTTGTCCAACAGACATTTTCAAAAGCCCAGCAGGCTGTACCTGTATTTGCCTCAGAATGCATAACTATAATTCAAAACCGATACTTATAAGCACAACAATTAGTAGATCATTATTTTCGCTAAGCTACACAATTACTAAGCTGCCATTTTAACGCGCATACTGAAGTAGAAAATCACATTTTTTTTCATACCTAAATTAACGAAGCAAAAATGTTAATCTGTGCCAGGCTCCATGAGGCTTTAAGCTACCATCTTATAGGCATCAAGTTACACACGTGCCAGAACGCGTCAATCATAACTAGTCCCTTTCACTGGCACCTGACGTGCTATATATTACTGTTGTTTAAATTAACATACTCTTGTTACATATTCCCTCTGCTATTAAGAACCTATGCTGTAAATTAAGTAGCTATGCTGCAAATGAAGTACCTATGCCGTAAATGAAGTACCTATGCCGTAAATTAAGTACCTAGGCTATAAATTAAGTACCTATGATATAAATTAAATTGATATGCCGTAAATCAAATACATACCTATGCTATAAATTAAGTTGATATGCCGTACGCTGTAAATTAAGTACCTTTACCACAAATTAAGTACCAATGCTGTAAATTAGGTAACTATGCCCCAAATTACGTAGCTATGCCGGAAATTAATTACCTTGAGGTAGAATTTACGTATATTCCAGAAAACAGATTTTTGCGACCGCTTTCACGCACGAGGGAAGTGCGAGAAGACAACGCAGACCAGGTTATGTTCCCACTTAGTTTATTGTCTTCATGAAGTTATTTAATTGTCAAGGTTAAATCAACCTGTTAAGCGTTATTTACATCATAGGATGTTTGTACGAGTTGCATTCTACCGGCAACTTACACCATATGATGTAGATGCGCGACGGTACCACAGCGGCGTTAACATCATATGATGTTATAATGTTTATTAGTTCAATTAGCGTTATTACTGTCATATTACAATTGTAATATGACAATAGTATTATTATTGTCGAGTGAGCGGTGACCGTTAACAGGTTAAGGAGACTAATTTTTTTACTTTTCAAAATTTTTATCCTTTCTTAATTTCACTACCTAACTACCACTTTAAGGCGTCGTTTTACGAGTGGTAGTCAGCTTAACATGTTGCTTCCGATTGCCTGACCTGCGTAAATCTTCACTTTGTACGCATAGTCACTAGAAGGATCTGAAAAAATTACAGAACCTAACTTAAGTGGTACACATACGTACCACTTCGGAGTCAACGTGTTAACGCGTACAACATGCAAGCGAGAAGATCAGACGCGTAGTCACTGCAATGCAACGCAACCGTACTGTGTTCCTATGACACATGGAGTATCTCTTCAAGTCAAACTCAAATAAAATACGTTATCAACACACACATCTACACTTGTGCTCGCAAAAACATGCAACAGTCTTAGAGACAGACACGTACACGGTCGAACACACAATGTGTTCACACTGAGCATCGTGAGCATCCTTTACGACGTGCATCTTGAGTCTAGACGAAGGGGGCTGGAGGGAGGGACTGCTTAACACGTTGACTCCGAAGTGGTACGTATGTGTACCACTTAAGTTAGGTTCTGTAATTATTTCAGATCCTTCTAGTGACTATACGTACAAAGTGAAGTTTTACACCAATCAGGCAATCGGAGGCAACGTGTTAACTGAACAGTGAACGAATAGTACTGGAATCACTAGTCGACACAATTTGCTTGACGGGCTCTGAAACAATGATAGTGATCACAGCTACGAAATGCTTGCAACTTTAATACTTGTTACACTTGCAACACTTACGACACTGACAACACATGGTACTTGCAACACTAGGGACGCTTGCAACACTTACGACACCTGCAACACATGATACCTGCAACACTTACGACACTGACAACACATGATACTTGCCACACTAGGGACACATGCAACACTTACGACACTGACAACACATGATACTTGCAACACTTACGACACCTGCAACACATGATACTTGCAACACTTACGACACTGACAACACATGATACTTGTAACACTTACGACACCTGCAACACATGATACTTGCAACACTTACGACACTGACAACACATGATACTTGCCACACTAGGGACACATGCAACACTTACGACATGGACAACATTTACGACAATTGCAACACTAACGACACTAACACTAGCTCTCCCTCCTCTCTGGACACACAAAAAACAGTAAGAAAAAATTGAGATTTTACAAAATTTATGCATCAAGTACGTCGATTAGTAGCTTTCTTTAGGCAAATTACTCTGTCAGTTAAATTTCTGCACTCACACAGCAATGAATATGGGGGATTAGTAACTTGTTAGCGAGTTGCTCGAGCTTTAAATCTTAATTACACACATATAATTTCAGGGTACTTGTGCGTTATCTGTCACCACTTTTTTCTTCTGTCACTAAAGGGTAAAACAATACAGCTTTTGCTTCTGAAATATTTATTTGTCACAAAACAACAACAATCTTTTTATTCTAGAGGCACTGGAGCTAACCTAACCTAACCGAACCTTAACATCAAAAGGAAACCATAAATTAAAAGTGGTGACAGATAACCCACAAGTACGAATTTCAGTAAAGATTGAGGGAAAATGGGCTTTTGAGAAGTTTAAAAGGTACGTTTCTACATTACTTACATTTCAGGTGAGCAGCCTGAGAAGGTACTGCTCCACAACAGCACTTCTCAATAAACTATACCAGAAACCATGGACTAAAAATAATACGTCCATCACTCTTACGGACCAAATAATGCTCATCACTGTCAAAAATACAACATCCTTTGACGTAAATTCAATCTCAAATGAAAGGAATACAAACGGAACGAGAGCCACAGCACGGCCCACACCCTCCCCAATCACGACTCATTGGCAACTGACTAACTGAGACTGACTAATGTTACTAGTAACTTACTACATACTTCTTTCTTCGCATTCAACATTCAACTCGAGTTGTAGTCTAAACTGACAACCAAGATACTCAATGACGCAAGGCATTCTCATCTACAGGCGCTAGAAATCACTCGACGCGAGGATGATCGAAATGTGTTGCTGAAAAAGTACGGTTCATCAGCTAGAGAGCAGAAAGAGTAATATTAACGACATGAATTTGTTTATGTGTATATGTATTTTAATCATCGTAGTATCAAGACTTTTCCATTTTATGCATGGCCTCGAACTTGTCCTCAGAACCAATGTTTTACATTATGTAAAAGGCAGAGAGTGATTCTAAATGTTATTAATAAATTTAACATTGCTTATCTACTGACTCCATCAGCAAATGCTCATTTAATGTAACTTTTCTAGCATAACGAAAGCACCAAATTATGATTAATAAAGCAGCCACAGGAGTGAAGCTATCGTCAGGATGCTCGATTATTGGCACAAATGCCGACTACGTACGTAAGGTGTAAATCGAGTGTCCATGAATGACACCACACGGCACGCCACACAACAGTAATGACTTTTAGATAATTATTACCTCCTTCTTCGTGTTCTTACGCATCAGTGCGATAATTGACACCTATTTTACTATTGGGGTTTGTGCTCTTAAGCTCTCTGTGCATTGTAGGGAAGAATATAATGAACCAGTCTACTTGGCTGGGTGTGCGTGCATGCGTACTCGAGGCAAAGGTGACACAGGCGCCACACAGTCCATGAATGTTCGCTCAGCTGACGTAACTACGTCGCCAGTTATTTTCGGTCACCTACGAGTCGAAGAGCACCTTTGTTCAGTAACTGCTTTAAAAAAAGAAAAAATGAAAGATATGATGGCCTTTGAATTTCGTCGGTGAGCGTAGGGAAGAAAAATTGCAAGCATGATAGTGTGCGAGAACTTTATTGGAAATATACGTTTTTGTTTGGTTTTTGTGTGTTTCGAAGTAACTATGTTTTGATACAGAGTGAATTAAAATGTTGATATTTCCATCAATATTCCTGTAATTCCTCTGAATTGCAGTAACCGAACAATTACATCGGAAGTAGAGTTCCACTATTTTTGTTCGTTGTTTCATTGCATAGCGATTCGTTTTGAGGGGTGGATTTTATGAATTTTTTGGGCAATATGTTGTGATTGTCGGTAGACTTGATACGCTGGTAGAAAACTTTGAAATCTCCTCATTCATTCTGAATGAACCAAATCTCTTTACCATTTGTATTTTTATAGCTATAATAGTTTTAAAAAGGTACCTTACTTATGGGCCACCCTGTATTTAATGTTAAAAAACCATTTCCTTTATTTCATAAGTTATGGTCTCTGCCACTTCTTTGAAAATTTTTACCATAGTTAAGGTCCCTTTGTTCTTCTTTTCTATGTGGCTGATATTTCACCCACAACCTATTGTGTTGGGAATATCTTATCTCTTTAAGCTGAATTCAATATACGTTCTATCACAAATTAATATTTGTGTTGTACGCGAGGAATTCTCAAAATTCCAAGCATAATTTTCATCAATATTGGCAGTGAAGGCGTTTTGCGAGGTTAAAAATAGCTCTGCTACGAGATGGAATTCGCTAGAGCTCCCAACCCTGAAAACATCGGAAATAGAATTCATTGATGAATAGATTTGTGTTTTGGGACCCATCGCAACTGCAATCGACCACCTGCAAGGAGAAGAGGTCATTTTCTACGGACACTTCCTACCTACCCTTCTTACTATGGAGAATAAACTCAATGAACTCAAGTCAAAGCAGTTAAAACATTGTGTTCCACTCTTACAGGGCTTTCAGAAAAGGTTTCAAAAATACCTTCAGCTAGGTGATGAGCCAGACGTTCATGACACTAAATTTGCTGCAGCCACTCATTTTTACTTCAAGTTGCGACGGGTGGATATCAACAATGTGAGACTGCAGGAGCAAAATAACTTCACTGAAAAATGACCTCACAATTTTCCATATTCCAGTCCTGCAAGTTCTGCCGATGCCTTAGAGGAGGCAAACTTGACGTCGTCTGAAGATGAATATTTCAGCTTCTAAAAGAAAAGCTAATTCAGCAAATCCCCAGTAAAAATGCAGGTTATGGTGTATCTCAGCGACAATGACAAAAACATTGAAAGCTTGAAACGGCATCGTCGTATTCTAGGAATGGTTTTTCGTTTCAACACAACTTTGCCGTCTTCTGCCCCGGTCGAAAGGTTATTCTTTCTTTGCTGACTTAATGTTAATCCTCCATAGAAATGAACTTAGCGACAAAACTGTTGAACAGTTGATATTATTGTGCTCTAATAAAAAATTTTAATTGTTAGGTTCAAGTTCTGAGGTTTTGAACAGCATTTTCGTTGTGTGAGTTCCTTATGAGAATTTAACATTTATGAGTAAAATTTATGCATGACTCTTATACTCTGAATATATTATCAGGAGCACATAATGCACGTTGCTTGGGAGCGTGAAAGCTTCGACTGATATAATATTACTCCAGCAGAAAATTAAAGTCTTATAATAACTATATATGATGGTCCCCTATTTTCAAGGATATGAATTGTTGAAATTATATTTTGTTTGATTTAAATAATACTTTGAATGTCAAGTTTTTAACATTTCAGGTTACAAGATTAAAGTCAATATTGATGTACTTATGCAGCCGTTGGAAAGGCATTTAAGCAAGGAGAAAGAGTGTCTCTCCTCCACGAACAGAGACACGGAATGAGAAAACGGATGAATAAGGTCTACTTACATACAAAAACTAAACCTACAACAGACTCGAGCAACCAACAATGGTTACGCTGAGGTAGGTAGCTCGATCGAATTCCCGTCGAGGAATACTAAATTTTCAAGTCACGTTGACGAGGACAGACAGTATCAGTGTGCTTCCTTGGGTGCAGCTAGGGAATCCTATCTATCCCTCCGAAGAATGTCAAGTCCC
The DNA here is from genome assembly GCA_006783055.1 of Trinorchestia longiramus. Taxonomy (NCBI): domain Eukaryota; kingdom Metazoa; phylum Arthropoda; class Malacostraca; order Amphipoda; family Talitridae; genus Trinorchestia; species Trinorchestia longiramus. The sequence goes on from VCRD01000888.1 coordinate 160,010, forward strand.
AAAAATATGTGAAAGACAATGCCCTTGATCATACTCCCAGGGGGCTTCTCATGGAATGCATCTCAAAGGAATGTACCTAAATTATGTCTGCATAAATATACTGTATTTGATAAAATTCTTTCGAACATCGTCATACACCAGCTATTTATGAAAATAATACAAGACAGTATAGGTAAGATTTTACGGAACTGTATTAATGTCTGTTTTTAAAATGAAATAAAAATATAAATTGAGAGTAAAATGATACTTTCTTTCCTTTTTTCACTTTTTTATTTGATTTATAAGCTACAGGGGTTGAGCCAAATTTTTAAACAATAATAATTGTTAGTCCTGCTGCTTGAAATTCTAGTCGCGTTTCCACTATAGTGAAGCTAGTTTCTCGTACGACAGTACAGCGCACGTACACTTTAAAATGACGCCAAGATTATGACTCTAAATAAATTATATCTTAACGTCTATTAAGTGCACTAAATCTACGAGTATCTTGAGTCTTCAATGTTAATTTAGTTTTAAGAGAAAAGTATTTACTAAAGTATTTAAATACATTGCGTGTATTTAGTATTTAAAAATATTTGAACAATGTATATAGTAATTAAATACATTAAATGTATTTAGTACCCATCACCGGCTGATAATGGTGTGAATATCCTGAAATGGTCCAGTCAGTCCCCGGATCTAAATCCAATAGAGAATCTGCGGCGGTACTTAAAAATTCAAATAAAATCGAGAGCACCAACAAACATTATGAATCTGAAGGCCATCTACCAGGAAGAATGGGACAAAATACCAATTAAAGTTTGCAAATCATTAGTTGTGAACTACAGGAAGAGATTAGTTGCTGTTGAAGCAAATAAAGGCTATTCTACCAAGTATCAAATGAAGCAATATGTATTTTTATTGTACTGTACGATTACTTTTTTCACCCATTATGGAAAATGTTATTTACAACTGTTGAAATATATTTGTATTTATTTTTCTTGTATATGAGTATTACGCATCTGTATAAAGTTATATATACATACAGGGTGTCCCAAAAAAAGCGATACCCAATTTTCAAGGGCTGTAATTAAGAAACTATTAAACTTACAAAACATTGGAGTCACATTTTGTTTTCTTATGCTCTGGTATCATTGATACAGCTTCAACTCGTAAGTTGAATTACGTATGAATACAAAAGCGTGATCTTAAACTATTCAAGATTTTTACCGATCGAAGAGCCTCCCCATTATGCAACTCACAAAAGGACAAAGAACATGCATCGTTGAGAAGTATTTTCAAGCGAAAAGTTTCCAACAGGTCATTCAATCATTTCAAGAGCATTTTCCTGAAAGACATTCCCCAACAAGGATGACTATTTGGAGAAATGTTACTAGGTACAGAACCGAAGGAACAAGCCTGAATCTCAACAAAGGTCGATCAGGACGGAAAAGAACGGGGCAATCAGAAGAAAATGTTCGAATTGTTCAAGGAGCACTTACAGAAAATCCGCAAATCTATGCAAGAAAAATTGGATTATTATAGATGTTACTAAATCTAAATTCAATAGAATTATAACTTTGGATTTGAAGTGGCATCCTTACAAGATGCATGTGCGGAACAAACTTCTCGATAACGATCTTCCTCGGCGGCTGAATTTTGCTCAATGGTTTTTGCAAAGAAATGTTCGATTTGTGGACGACATTGTGGTTGGAAATGAGGCCGCTTTTCATTTGAATGGTAAAGTAAATAATCACAACGTTCGCACATATGCACCGAAGAGCCAACCTCCTAATTTCAAGTTTGACGTAGAAATTTCGAAACAGAAAGTGTCTGTGTGAATGGAACTTTGTGGCAATGGACATGTCATCGGTCCTTATTTTTACAACCATAACTTGAATGGAGTTGAATACCTCAATCTAATAAATAACAGGATCGTTCCAAGACTTCGAGAAACACATGGAAACAGAATCAATCGAACCTGATGGATTCAGGACGGTGCTCCTGCGCATAGAACTGTTGCTGTTAGGGAAAAACTGAATGAGCTATTCGGCAATTGCATTATCGCCTTGAATCATCGTATCGAGTGGCCCCCCCAGATCGCCCGATTTGATGCCGTGTGATTTCTTCCTTTGAGGACATCTAAAGAGTAAGGTTTATAGCTCTCCACTGCGCAATACTGACGAATTCAAGCAAAGAATTGAAAATGAGGCCAATTTGCTGCAAGGAGATGCATTCCCGCCATCTCGAGTGATGGCGGGAATGAGGAAGCGAATGCATCTGTGTATTGAGAGAAATGGAGGACACACCGAAGGAAACGAATAGAAGGAACATTTCGATTGTTTTTTTTATATTTTAGTGGCATTTTCCATTTAATTAACGGTTGAAAGTTATTAAAAACATGATTTTAATATCATAAAATTCGAAGTTTAACAAAAGTGTGCAAACAGGTTTTCAGTATCGGTTACTAAAAATACTGCCCAAAGAAAACGGTTGGATGAATTCTTCTGAAATTTTGTACAGAGATGGAACAAATATTAAGAAACAAAATGCGACTTCAATTTTTTGTAAGTTTAATAGTTTCTGAATTACAGCCCTGGAAAATTAGGTATTTTTTTTTGGGACACCCTGTATATGAAAATCATGTTCATTTGTTACTTGGTTATAAAGAATTCAAAAAACTATATGTACTAATACTTTTTTCTCCCCGCTGTATGTAGACTAGATAGTTCCCGTGGAAATTCCACGATTTAGATTTAACTAATTTGAAATTATTATAAAGATGAATGCATCAAAGATTTACAATGAATTGTGTTTAAAATGAATACTTTGTATAAATTTCATTCAAAACTACCTTGCTGCATCTTCTCTGCCGATAACATGGCCCAGATAGAACCCGTTGATATTCGTTTAAGTGATAAAATTAAGGATCTATGAAATAAAATACATTCTTCAGTTTTACCCGTGAATATTTTTCATCAATATATACAGAACTTCCATTCTGTATCTTATGTACCGATAACATGGCCGTTTAAGAAATAAAAGCTAATAACAGAAAAAATTGAGTATTTTATAGTGATCCGGCGCCTTTGGTATCCACAATACAATGCTTATAATACGTACCCGTTCGAATTTCAGTTTAATAATTTTACTGCAGTCATAGATAGGAAGTAATGGGACGGACACACACAGATAGAGAGAGAGAGAGAGAGATGGAGATACATACATTGTCTACTTTATAGTAGACAGTTCCGGTGGAGGTTTAAGGGTTTAGATTTTACTGATTTGAAATTATTATAAAGACGAATGCATTAAAGATTTGTGACGAATTATTGTGCTTTAAAGGTGGTGGTGGTGGTCGGTACCAATAGAAAAGATTTGAGAGAGAGTTTGGCACAGGGTGTGCCTAAGTAAAGAGGTGAAACGGAGGGGATATTAGGAGGGAAATAGAAATGAGCGCTCTGCGCACATGTATTGAGTGGTGGGGGTTTGTCATTGGGGTTTGTTCTTGTAGGTGGTCTTTATAAAGAGTCGGCTAGTGGGGGATTGATGCTAGGTGTGGTGTTGTGGGGTGTCATGTGTATTTGGGCGTTGGAGGGGGGCCGAGTATTTTTGTTTTCGAGCTTGGGAAAGCTCTGTGTGGTATTTGTGCTTTAAATGAATATCTTTCAATAATATATACAGAACTTTTATTCTGTATCTTATCTACCGATAACATGGCCAAGATAGTACCCGTTGAAATTCCTTGATTTAAAAGTGATAAAATCAAGGAATTTGATTGATTGATATATCAAGAGTAGTGATGATGCTTCTAGCGACTGTTCCTGTCCTTCAGTGATGTGACTTGAGGTTGAGGCTCGTAGAGACATGTAGAGGTCAGCGGGAAGTTTCAGGAAGTTGCCAGTCAGTCAGCCTTCCTCACGCCCTGCGTCACAAGCTAAATAAATTGGAGTGATGCGTGCCGACTGGAGTTAGTGACCAGCACAAGCACAGACCGTTAGCCACTCGACTATAGTGAAAGCAAGGACGTTCGACTTTTAAAATGGTATAAACAAACAAAACAAAATAAGTTTTACATATGTAGTAGCATTTACACGTTGATAAAAAGGAAAGATTATTCATCTGATATGTAGGATAGAATAGAATAGAATGAGGCTATAGGAACGAACCTTCTGGTCCATTCTTGGGTCGGATAATTAATTCGATAATTATTCGGTTGTTTACCCAAGTCCCATGCCGTATTTCTAGCCGCGTCAACCATGTCGGCAGCGGGATTCGAACCCGGGTCTTTCCGCTCGCAAGCAGATTCGCTCACCAGTCGACCAAGCTGGTGATATGTAGGGAATAGGGAAGAATATACAGAAGTATGAAACATGCTGACATTACCAAGAGCACTCACCACTTGTTATAGCACAAAGTGCTTTTATTCTTCTGTTCCAGGTGTAGAACTGATCTTTCATTAACTCTTTATTCTTATCCTTGTCTATTTAATTAATCTAATGTCAAACTTTTCAAGTTCC
>VCRD01000888.1:164858-176333 GCA_006783055.1 Trinorchestia longiramus
TTTAATCCATCGGGTCAAAAATCGCCATGTAAAAGCAATACTTTCACTGAGCAGCAGTTCAAAATATTGTACTCGAATGCGGTTTATGTAACACAAAACTATGAATTTCATCACAGTAATAAACTCACATGTTAGTACTGAACAAATATGAAGCACTACTAACGTATATTATCACCTACATTGATATCCGCTAAACCGGCAAGGTCACCACCTACACGGAGATGATATTTCAGACGCTTCAGGCTTCCAACAATCAACAATAGTAAAATTACGCTAGGCTTGACCACTGACTACTCTTATAAAGCGCTCCAAAGTTAGAAAAACAACCTCAATATACTGTGAAAAAAAAAAAAAAATCTGTAGACTCGAGATACATTAGAACATTCAGGCAGTAAACATTTTTCACGCATGGGGATTAACTCGTTCAGAACAGACACTAACTTCGAACGAGAGCTTAGGAGAATTAACACTATCAGTAAAATTTCCTCTTCCCTTCGACATTCCATTCCCTGTCCTCTAAAAAAACGGTCTGTGACATGCACTGTCCGATACACATCACCCCATACTCCACACGAGTCAAAAGATAAGGTAACAAATGAAAAATATTCTTAAGGTAAGGTTGCCATATGCCTAAAATCATACGTTCATACACTCTCTTCTGAGAGAAGACTAGGTCCATTTACTGGGGGAATCACTCATTAAATTTTTTAACTTAATGTTCTTCACATTAAAATCATTTATTTCAGACCACCAAAAAAGCTATCAGACTGAGAATTCAAAACTAGTAGTTGCACCAACATGCATTCGCTTCAATTGACACAGTGTAAATCTTACACTTATTGTACTCTAAAACATCTGGATGCTTCGATGAGCAGACTTTTCTACTAGTGGCTTGCAAGCGTTCTTTAACTAAGTAGTGAAACAGTTGCTTTGCTTCCAGAAGAGCGGCGTTTCACGAATGCGGACCGAAAAAAAAATTATGATATGGGCCAAGGGATTTTCAGAAAGCTGTAAAATGGGCTTTAGGCAGCTGAAGAATCTGGTAAAAATGTCATTTTCACAATGAATGATATCACACTCTTCCAGGACACCTATCTTGAGATAATCTACATATAGAATCGACTATATACCTCCATCTCCCTCTCTGTATTTGTGTGTCCGTCCCATTACTTCCTATCTATTACTGAATAAAAAATTATTGAACTGAAATCAGAATGGCTTTGCATGTATTACAAGCATTGTATTGTGGATACCAAAGGCGCCGGATCACCATAATATACTCATTCCGTTATTAGTTTTCTTTTGTGACACGGCCATGTTATTGGTAGATAAGAGGCAGAAAGGAGGTTCTGGGTGAAATTAATACGTATTCATTTAAAACAATTATTCGTTGTAAATCTTTAACGCATTCATCTTAATAATAATTTCAAATCAGTCCAATCAAAATCGAGGAAGTTCCACGGGAACTATCTAGTATAAAATAATTCAACTCCCTTGCGCAATGCCGAAGATTCTCAAGACTTGCTGGAGCATAATTTTATTCGCTACATCCTACCAACACGAACACCCGCGTCTTCACTCGAAAATACTGCAACGAAAACTTTCTTCCTGCACGTTACGACTGATTCACATAAGATTCGTAGTTTTTATAAACATATGCTAATTGCTACATATATTTCCACTCAAATTAAATATTGTCTGAACGCACGTAGAGCCCGATCCTGTAGCCTGATCCAGACGCACAACGTTTCCTTTAGTTAAACAATTTTCTGCTTATCCACTTCGATACAAGCGAACGATAACTTAATTGTGGAAAAATATAATCCCAAATAATATATGCGTCACATGTCTTCCAGCTCTATTTATTTACTGCAGAGTGCTTAGAAAAATGAAAAATCTGGGAGAGAACCCTAAAATCATTAAATTTATTGTCGATGGAGCATGGCGTGAAATAATAATACAAAATTAAGACTTACGCATTCAAACACGTGTACCACAAGCAAAAAGAACGAAAAAAAAATTCAAATTAATGTTCAAACGATGACAAGTTACATGATATAAAGGAAGGTTTTCATCAAAGTAAATGGAAAGTCTCTCCAAGTTTAATGACTTGCTCTATTCATTTCCACATTAGATTGAAAAAATGCTTAACAATGCGAAAATGATTCATTTCAATTTTTTATTTCTGACCGATACAATAGTCGTGCCTATAACCAATACCACTACAGAAAAAGAACTAAAATTTGACCCATACCAAACTAACAACTACAATTTTTTTTGCTTAAGTCGATACCAATTTAACTTTTCCCATTAATGTAGACGTACTTGAGTCAGCTTTCGCAAACAGCTTAAATCCAGTTCATGTTCATTTGAATATCACAGAAAAAATGAGTTCATAGGAAGGCTATAAATAAGAACCAAGGTCAACGCAAAATCTCATTGAACAAAGGCAATGCAAGACTAAATCACAGCAGATAATCAATCGTGGGGAAATAAGTATGAAAATTAATTTATTTGATAAGATCCAGCTCTCACATGTAAAATGTGAGAGGGGTTTGTCTACGACTGATGCGATGACGCTGGCCATCATCTGAAATCAACACATAAATCATAACTCCACAATGCAAGCAACGGGGTGTAGCAACTGAACAGAACATGAGAAGTACTGAATATTTTTCCAGCTGGTGAAGAATTGGAAAGGAGCTTCTGTATTGTAAATTTAAGTGTTCGTAAACTAATACGGTGCAGCCATGCAGCAGCTTACACAAGTTTGGGAGGAGGCTCAGTAACGTAAATAGTCTTGGTGTTGTTGAGTTTCGGGACCATGAAGGCTCTGGTAATAGAGTTCAGTTCTTCTATGGCGACTGACGCTTGGGTGCGAGTGACTTCATCCTTGTCTTGAAAAGCGACAAGTCTGAGGCACTTGTATAGGTCCTTGAGCACGTCTTTCAAAACACGAATTGTATCGACCCCAAGTCCTCTGAACAGTAGCGTGACCAGCAGCAAGGCTGCCCTGCGAGGTTCCACATCTTCGTCGCATTCCATCACACACATCGCCATGCTCACTACCTCAATTCTCTCAGGACCCATGCAGAGGTGCAGCTCCTTGCACAGCTCTCCTAGGCTAGAGAGACATGCTGCCCTCACCATGGCATCCCGGTTCCTCACACCACCTATCAACGAGTTGAAAAAATGTTGCTTGTACGTTACTAGGGATGAAGATAGGCGACGTGCAGCTCTTGTAGCCACTTCGGTCATTTTGACCCTGTCAACAGCGCTTCGATCACTCGAAATTTGACTGCAGATGACGGGTACTATTTCATCAGGAAAAGCATCACAGAGAACGGAGAGACCTTCGACCGCTGCAAGGTAAACGTACGAGTCGTCATGCTTGAGATTGTGTTCAAAAAGAGTCAATAGTTTCTTTTCATTTGCCTTTGCCTTCTCATCTCCAGCCTCGATGAGTTTGGATAAAGAAATTAAAGCATGGCCGCAGACAGGAACTAAAGGAGAATAAACGTCCTCCATAGCACTGTCATAGTCATGTTTTAAGGTAGACTTTTTGGTATTAACAGACATAAAGGGAGTAGACGATGAAGAGGACACTACAGATAAAGAAGAACAAGATTCATTGACAGCATTAGGGTTATAAACACTCTTCAATCTGTCATCTAAAACCTCATCCTTTTCAATATCGTCATCGGATAGCCCATAAGTTTCATTTAAAGTACAACTTTTCACTTCCCGTTTGCATCTCTTCACAGCGGACGATTGATTGCCATCGGTTTTATCTTCTTTGCTCGATATTTCTTGGATTAGAGGAACCTCTTTTGTGGCTACCTTGACAGATACGTTGGTGTTCCGGAGCTTCTCTTTAGCTTCCTTAGCCCTGCGCTGATTTATGGGCTTCACGATGACGCCCTGTGTGCTAATGGCGTTCTCCACCTGCTGGATGAACTCCCGCACCGCCTCCTCATTCCGCGTGCCTCTCAGCTTCTTCAACACCGGCAGGAGGCTCTGCAGTTCCCGCCAGTCGGAGCTCGTCAAACTGAGCGCTTGGTTCGGGTCGCACACGAAGTGACACAACATCAAAATCACGTGCAGAAGAACGGACGCCTGAAAATTAGATGAGGTGCTCAAATAACGCAGAGACTTTGGTCAACTAGCATACAGAGTCAATGGGCAAAAATTCGACTCCAGCATGATATGGGATCAACGAAAAAAATCATTTGATCACTGAGTCGGTTAGAGAGCCGGTTAGGGGCCATTGCCTTAGAGTTCATATAAATTCTTAGAACTTATTTTAATTGAAGAAAACCTCAATAGTGCAGCCCAAAAAGTTAACAAATTGATGAGGCTGAGCAGGCTTGCTTCTAGCGTGCGTGAGACGGAAGCCACTAAAAATACTTGAGCCTTTTTATACCGAAATTACTCAGAGCAAATAGTAATAGCACGATAAATCGGAATCTGTATCGTAAATCGAAGGTTTTACTTTACATCAGAATTGGCAACGGAGTCTCAAATTCCAAGGTAGTTTCTGATTCCTAAAACGATACTTTCCTGTATCGATACTTTCAATTCAACTGTCGGCGGTGAGAAGACACAACACCAGGGTGGCCAGAATTAGTACGAAGGTCCTAAACTTGGTACGTTTCGCTTCATATTATGGTTTCAATAAGTTTGGTACGACGCCGATACAATTCAGTAAATTTTGTTAATATTGCCAAATGTGACATTTTCTCCGATTTTTTCAAAGATTTATTCTTCAAATTATATTATTGTAACATCAAATGAATAAAAAGCTCAACAATAAACATGTGCTTTTTCAATGTATTAAACACCGTACATTCATACAATGCGGGAAAGCAGAATCACCCGATATAGTGTTTCACTAGGACCATCGTTAAATATGGTTGTCAGATAACGGAGAAACAAGAAATAAACTTGAATGGGTATTAGAATAATGATAGTTGGATAGGATCGGTATCGGTACAATTAAAATTCTGTTGTTGTCTTCATATCACTAAAAGGATGCGCTGAAATGCGCATTATCTATACTATAATAAGAGCCACGTCCGTCTGTCCCTGTGTCACACTCTTCTAATCGATAGCTCTGATAGCAACATGGATAAAGCTTAAGAAATACAAGAAATCCTTTTATTGCATTATTTTTCTGTGGCAATTCAATTCCCTTTCACTTGCATTATGGTATCCAGAATATACATTCGGTTTATTTTTACAAATAGAAATTTTCTTTGGACCTTTTTCTGTTGAAATTCATCATGATGCTTTGATATTTTTAATTGATAATGCGAAAAAAAATGTTTTAAATTAGTTTGACCAGTAACCTGGCTACCACTTAGTATAAGGCCAAAGATTTTGGAAATTGAGTTATTGTTTTCGGAATTGTGATTTTCTTGAAAAGCTTCAAAGAGATAATAGAGGATATTTCAGAATAAAATTCCGACAAAAAAGGCCAACATGGATAGAAACATGTCCAACCGTAAGAGAGAAGCAGCAAGACTTCGACAGCAAGAAAGACGCCGAAGACTATCGGACGAACAACGCGAAATGGCAAGACGAAGCAATGCTCGCATGGCAAAGTTAACGGGTACACATTGCACTCGACAATACAATGCATTGTATTGTCGGTACCAAAGGCACAGGATCACTATAAAACACGCCATTTTTTCCGTTATTAGCTTTCTTTCCCCAGTCGGCCCTGTTATTGGTAGATAAAATAGAAAATGGAAGTTCTGTATACATTCATGAAAAATATTCAGATTTTGATAATACACGGGTAAAAATGAAAATGTATTTTACTACATACATCCTGAATTTTGCGAGTACACATTGCACTAGTAATATTAATTGACATACTGCGGCTTTACATCGCTGAAAGTGACGAATGAGAAGTTTGTGACTATCGATGAACCCGTCCACCATGACAGTAAATGGTTAACTGTAATCTAGTCTATGCGATCATTTAGTAATTCATGTAGCACTGTAACAGTTAAACTGAACGACCTAGACGAGCCCCGATGAATGATTTACCATCTATAGAAACATCAGCTCAAGGTGCAAAGTTATATCAGAAATGAATAGTGTACTACATCATGACTGGCTAAAGAAGGAACCCATAACTGACAAAAGAAGTTACCTGCAAGGACTCGAGATCCTCATCACAAGGTTCAGCCGAGGCTCTGAGGAGCGACAAGATCATAGGCACGGCGTCAGAGACGCTCAGGAAGACGCTGTCCAGCAGGTTGGCCTCTTCCACCAGTCGACCGTACAGCTCACTAACCAACACCACCTTCCGTAGCTCCCACAGCTCCTCCATTATCTCATCCTGCGAGCAATACATACACATTTGTAACGCACACCTTATTACCGTTGTTTCTTTTGTAGTGAGACACGTGCGTGTGGCATGTGTCGTGAATGTGTCACACGACACATGGGTAGTAGTACGCAGCGCCACAGTGAAGGGAAAGAAACGTAAATAGTAAACACCTCAACGCTCAGAAGATCGAAAACGCTGGCCAGGCTATAAGTCAACAAAAACACTCAAGTACGAAATTTACACTCCAACGGTCGCTCCAAGAGCTGCTATAGAGGAACAACAACCGTAAAAAGCTCAACAAGAAAGGAGCTAGGAAGCATGAAGGCATGGTTGGTGCAACCAAAATGTCATAAAAGCGGTTGTCGGAACACTAAGAGGTTTTAAAAAGTTCAGAGAGAAGGATCGGACAGAGTGAACAAGGGAGAAAAAGGGGCGAACAGAGACGAAGGCAATCAACTTCAAGATCCTATAAGAAGTCTTAGACGGAAAATCTTCTGAACGTAAAGGTGAGAATGCTTTAGAAATAGAAAAACAGAAATAACATGTCACAAAACAGTATAGCGCAGGAGGACTAATCTATCGAGGCATTTACTTATGGAGGATTTTCTTATCCTTGTAGGGTGGGAGATTCCTTGAAGAAATTCGTGTCAAATTGGGAGAAGTTCTTGCCAACGTGGGAGTTCAGAGAAGTCCCGAAATTCATCGTCAACTTGTAATCAACATCTACGCTAATTATATCAAAAAAATCGACGACATTGGCAAAGTGGAAATATTGACTGGAATACTTCAAATCAGTGGTGTCCTTCTAAACCAGTGGAAGGTTAAAGACCCATCACGCTTGAAAAGCACTGGGAGCACTCACGTTAGCAGAGTGCAAACATATCGGCGGCCCTGCGGTGCAGAGATAGTGCGCAATAGAGTAGGTTAATAGAATGTGTTAGTGTGAGTAGTATACCATTCCTCATGTCATTCTGTGTGAGATTAAGATAACGTGGTCGGTACGAGTGAAGTTAGGCAGTAGGATTACATTGATTTATGATATATTTACGTGCCATTTACATGTGTTGTTGGAGTAAAAATTACCAAATTAAGTTATCGTGGTTGTTCCCTTCTTGCATTGGCCTCATTGATAGATAAGATGTCAATTATGAGGAGGTTTGGATCCCTACAATTTTCGGCGGCTGTCATGATAAGTAGTTTATTGCATTCCAGTTAACGTAAAATTGTGCAACTATATCTTGCCTTGAAAACGTTCAACTTAAATACCCGTCAATCTCATTAATTCATGCATGAAAGCACATAGAACAGAATTCATATCGCCACACTTTGCTTATCGTAAACAGGTTTTTCCGTAATTCGCAGCAAAAACGTTTACAAACGTAGTCTTAATCTTGTTTTGATAATTGAGATAGAATGATGACAAATTTATTCAGTACTTTTAGGTCTATTTGTCTTTTTATTAATATGGTTTATTAGTACTGTATACTAGAACAAACACATTAAACAAGCACAAATGTTATAAAAGCATAAACACAATATGCAAGCACAAGCACAAATGTTATAAAAGCATAAACACAATATACAAGCACAAACACATTATGCTAGTTCAGACACAAAAAAAAACTCGTATACACAGACTTACCAATCTCGTATGGAAAAAGCATTACCAAACACAAATCAGAACACTCACCCAACCATTACACACCAACCCACAGCCAGCCTCGGCACTCATTGGGTCACAGAAGAGCTTAAGAAACGTGTTCTGACATAGTCTTAGACATATGCACAACTTGAACAATATCATAGAAACTCACAGGAGAGTGAAGGCAAAGGAAATATGTAGCATACCCCTTCCATTATGAATTAAAGAAACAATCATTGATCACTCTGAAGTAGGTTGCAATGAAGAGCACTCACTACATTAGCAACAACTGCTCTTGAAAAGTAGACGAAGACCAACCAACACTAACCTACTACTATGGAAATTGAAAAAACCAATAATAAATTATAAATAAATTATCACCCACTCCCTCACCTCGACAGTTTTCAGCATATTGGGCTGCTTGACCTTGGTTGCTTTACTGTTAAAGATGAGGAACTTCGGCAGCTCACAGAAAAACTTGCGAACGACGGCAGCATTTTTGAGCTGCTGCAGAATGTAGGCTATGGCTTCTGCTACATTTTGATCATTCTTGAACCAGTCTTTGTGTTTCGTAGCCAGTGACGTGTATTCATCTGGGTTCTCAGGCAGGATATTTAAGCCTCCGTCATGTCCTATGGTTAGGTGGACAGTGTCACGCACGGCAGGAGACTCCTCGCTGTGACACAAGCCTGCCATCACCAACAGCTTCTCGACGCACTTGCTGTTGCTCGTGTTGCTCAAGTATCTAAACGAGTGAACATAATCAGGAAACGCTGCATGGGTACTATAGATTAAAATATGAAAGTCAAGGCCATAATGCTGAAGTGGATTTGTATCGGAAATTATTGTCAGCGATAAAGAATTAAGATTGAAATAGAAATGTAACAAAGTTACTATTTTGACCAGCAGGGTTGTCATTTTGGAGTCTAACTAAAGATGTACTTCTGAAGTACGTTTTCTTAATAACAGTGCAAGTTTATAAACATCTAGAGTAATGAACGAAAAATTACATCTTACTATTCTTTCACATCAAGATCGTGAATGATTTGAAGTTAAACTCGTTTTATTTTTAAAATCAGCAGTATTTACATCTAGCTCATCACGAAATCCCACTCGCATTCAATACTCGCACAATTAAAATACAAGCGTGTTTCAAACATCACCTTCACATCCTTTGAGTCCCTCCGCAAAGAGTATGTAAATCTGCAAATACGTCCCTAAGCATAGTGTGCTATGAGCCCAGAGTAAAACATCTCCAGTTAACAGCAAACACAATAATAACTGTACACTAAAAGTACATGGGTTTAGTGCTGGGATGTGCAAGTGCAGACAGCATGGCAGGCATTAAACGGAAACCACTGGCCACTCGAAATACTGAATTGCATATTAAAAACAGTACTTTATCTACCTAACGAACTTCATTCACCTCGAAATGAAAGTTTTCACCAGGCGTTGGTACAATTACATACAGAAAATTCCTTCCTTCTCATTAACCATATAACTACAAAATTATTTTTACTTGATGAACTCTAATATGAGATAAATAAAAGTAACATCCTTCTGTAGCTATTAGCAAAATATATGAAACGTATCTTACATACCAGAAGAGCTATTTTCGTTCCAGTAACATACAAACTAATGAATAACCAGCTTTTACCTATTTATAAATCAAATAATCACAACTCTATTGCAGTCACAAGTCTTCACATTCCAACACTGCTTAGCTGTTACACACAGACATTCTTGCAGAAGCGTCATATAATAAAAAAACAGTGTAATAATTTCGAGACCCGAAACAGAACACTCACTCCACCTTGCCATTACTGCGCTAAAGCTATCACCTGCCATTAAAATAATGTAGGTTTCTTCTTATAGCACGGGTTCCCGACCTGGGGCGCTCGCACCCCCCATCACGGGGGGTGCGAGACGATATCCCAAGGGGTGAGAGAAAAGTCCAGGTAAATAATGAGATATTGGCTATCTATATGTTGGCATTTTTATTTTCTTTTGCAATGGACTAACTTTATTTTCATTTTAGAGTTAAGTGTCGTTATTTAGTAGCCGTCACATACGTAGCTGAAAAGATTCAATCCTACCATAGATTTAACGCATTCTGTGGTTCCTAAAGTTTAGGATCTAAATTGAACATGTTTGTTACCGGGATGAAACAAGTTCAGGAGTCAGCTGTTCCTCACTGCCTGGCAATTTTGTTGTTGAATTTGAAAAAAGTAGCAGTTTCCAAGGATTTGAGAACTAGCTATTGTAGTATTTAATCCTATTTTTTACTACCTGAGAGTTTAGTACTCTCACCCACCCTATTTAATCTTTACATGCATGACATACCACAGCCACCAGAAAATATGCACATAGAATCATACGCAGACGGCATCACAATCACATCCACACACAGTAATGCAAACACATGCTCCATTTAAGTACAAGATTACATGGACACAATCACCACATGGATGAACACTAACAGACTAAAAACAGCCCCTACCAAATCTACCGCCACACTATTGACAAGCCCCAATGCAGAACACAAACACAGACCCACCGTCACTTTACAGAATACAATACTACACACACATACCACCAAAATTTTAGGTGTCACATTCAACACCTCCAGATCCTTCAGCCAACATAAAAACGAAGTATCAGAAAAATGCAACAAAAAACTCGACACACTCCGCACACTAACAGGCACCAACTTCGAACAAGATAAAGAATCCTTAATGCTGATCTATAAGCAGTACATAAGATCAGTCATTTCCTACGCTAGCCCAGCTTGAGCGCCCATAGCATCCAAAACAAAATCAAACAAACTACAAACAATCCAAAACAAAGCTCTACGAATCATCACAGGTTCCATAAAAACCTCACCCACAGCGCACTTGCATGCAGAACCACAGGTACTCACCATCCAACAACACCGAGACATGAGAGGAACACAATTCCTAACCTCTGCCATCAACAACCCATACAGTCCCTGTCATTATAAGTTGTATCACGCTTCCACACACAGAGCAATCGCAATGACGTCTCACAGATATTACACAGACCTCCTTCACTCTCTCACCCCCCGTGCCACCTATCAGCGCTGGACGGGATGGAAATCATAATATCCTAAAACACATACACACTACATTCACCCACAGAGCACTCCAACTGGAACCAAACACCATTCTAGGACACCCTCCTCCTCCAATAAACCAGACTGAAGAAACACTAAACAGAACGGATAGTGTCTGCCTATCCAGACTTAGATGCGGACACCACCCATCCCTACAGTCATACAAACAGACTGGACCACGCAACCCCGAACATATTGTTGAATGTTTAAATGTTCCACCTTGAATGTGTTCAACTTTAGTGTGTTTAAGGTTATTGTGTAACGCTGTGAAGAATACTCTAGTAACAGAATGCGTTTAGAGTCGGCTAGTGGTAGAGAACCATTGTCTCAGCGCGTTCCCTGGTTCCGGTCCCATTCTTG
>VCRD01000888.1:177634-200690 GCA_006783055.1 Trinorchestia longiramus
GGGTGCATGGCTTATGCACATGTTCCCAAGGATGAAAGAGAGAAGCTTGACTCAAAGAGCAAGATCTGTGTTCTTTTAGGGTATGGCAGTGGAACTAAAGGATATAGGCTGTATGATTTTAATGCCAAAAGGGTTTTGTTGAGTAGAGATGTGGTATTTAATGAATCTTAGTTTATGTCATTTGAGAAGGAGCCTTCAAAAGAAATTGAGTGTGTTCCTTGGTCCTTCCCTCAAGAAAAAAAAACATGAGGATTCAGAAGGAGAGTTGGAGCTCTGTCGTTCAACTAGGAACAGAGCTGCTCCTGATAGATTTGGAGGATGGGTGTAGGTGTGATGCAGACTAAAAATGAGGTGTTGCTAGAGCAGTCTGCTTATACTAAGGCCCTGTTGTCTAGGTTTGGCACAGATAAAGCAAATTCTGTTGCTACTCCTGTAGATATTAATGCAGACCTTGTCACGACTTCAGATGAAGTTGAGGATTGTGACAAAGACTTATACCAAAGTGCTGTAGGTAGCCTTTTGTACTAAGGAAATTGATCTCGTGCATTGTCTTTCGAATGATATGCTTGCTAATATATTTACTAAGGGTCTAAGTGCCGAGAAGTTCCCTAGGCTGAGAAGGAAGCTAGGTGTAGTTTTCTTTGAGAAGCACATTCAATGTGAGAAGGAGTGTTGAATGTTTAAATGTTCCACCTTGAATGTGTTCAACTTTAGTGTGTTTAAGGTTATTGTGTAACGCTGTGAAAAATACTCTAGTAACAGAATGCGTTTAGAGTCGGCTAGTGGTAGAGAACCATTGTCTCAGCGCGTTCCCTGGTACCGGTCCCATTCTTGTGCCTGCCGTTGCCATGTAGACATTGGTGTCTGTATTATAACCAAACTGTGTTCACTGAAATAAATCTGGTTAGCGTAATCACGTTCCTGTGATTTTTCTAACCTTCTAACACATATGTCCCCTCTGTCAAGTTTCTCCACATGACACCAAACACGTGTTGCTGCACTGCCGGGATCTGGCCGTGCAGAGGCAACAACACAACACACACACCATAACACAACACACACCATAATACAACAGACACACCATAACACAACACAACACACACCATAACACAACAGACACACCATAACACAACACACACACACCATAACACAACTTTGGGAGGACCCCGTGACGGTGGTGTGCTTCTTGCACGATGCTGGCTGCCTGAGCTGACAGGAGCTGGGGAACGGCAACAACAACAACTACCAAGTTATTTGTTCTATTTCAAGTAAAAGATTAATTTTTAAAGTTTATTCCAATATTAATTTATTATACGTTTCAGGGCTACATAAAGTAGCAATCTTTTTTTTGATAAAATGTTATTCAGAATTCGCATAATTTATCCTTGAACAAAACCAAAATATAAATTTCAGGGGCTGCGAGGTTCGAATGAAATTTTTTTACGGGCGCGGGGCGAAAAAATGTTGGGAGCCCCTGTCTTATAGGGTCCATAGACAAATAAGAAAAATAGCTATCAGTCTTGCTACTTCCGAGTAAAAAATATACTTATTTACTGCTGGTTCCCTTATTTTTCACTGATTTATCTGCACGTCGTTGCAAGCCTTTCTTTCCGCACACTTTTCTGAAACAAGATGGCTGATGGCTACGTGCAGAACTAGGCCCTATATTGGCTGTAGTAATTCAATGATCCCCATCTTCATTACACATTCATTCGTATCTGTGACACGTACCTCATAATCATGATTTTCTCGGTACATAACTGACGGCGTCGACAATTTCGGTCATTCTACCTATTAATCAGTTAAAATTTGTCTACTTCTCTAAAACCCACATCTGCTTCCCCACTTTCGACGTTTAGATCAGACTCGCATTTGAAAACAGACAATGATGACGTTGGGAGTACACAACACCGTGATTACGAAAAGCAGAACATCTCAACTCACAGACTAGCGAGAAACTTCCCACGTCGAGAAATTGACGAACACAAGAGCACAAGGATGAGCATGAGGTTTGCGGGGCGAGTGGTAGTCCGCACACTCACTTTACGATGCAGGCGACGGCAGGCATGACGGTGCGGCAGGGCTTGAGCACAGCAGCGACGGCAAACAGAGGACACAGGGCGGGAGTGAGCACAGCAGAGCATCCTTCTCCGCCCCCAGCACGCACGATACAGCGGTCCAGAGTCTCCACGCAACGCTCCAATCCAACACTGAAATAACACTTGAGTTCTTAATCCCCATATTGCACAATTTGGCATTGATAAGCAAATATTATTCTCAAGTAACAACTATTGCAGAGGGACGGTAGTCATTTTAGAGTACTCGTATATCTTGTATGATACACTCAGCAGTGAAGGGTTAAACCTTGTACAAATACAAGCACAAGCTAAGAGATTGGTGTTGAGCAGGGTGCGGCAACATAACTTCCTATTTTTGAAAGGAACTTCCTTTGAAAAAAAAAGGAAGTTATGTTGCCGCACCCTGTACATGCTCACAAGTTGGAACTAATATGCCCATGCATATTGGCCCTCAGTTTCACTTGGGCAGAAAAAAACTAAATAAAGAACTTCATTATATGAAATGAACAGTATTATATTTCAGGAAACTTTTTTCGATTCTGTCACATCTAGTACTGCTATGCATTGGAAGCAGATTTATTTTGAACTTTTGCATAAGAATATATAGTTTGAAAGTGTCGAAATCTGCAGACATTCTTACCACTAAAGAACTAAAACACAATGTTAATAAAAATTATCTACCATTCCACGGCCAATTTATAACGTAAATTATTCTTGGCCAATTTTACACAGAAATTACGCTTCCTTATACACGGAGTTAAACTTTTCCCCATGATCAAAATAATTTTAGTAAAACTCAAATTCAAGAAACATCCAAATGAATCGTGAATAACTCATTTCAAAGAATGCTCTCCCAATTCTTCTACTGTATTTTGTACGGAGATGGAAGTAAATTTCAACGGTATCAACGATCAAGCTTATTTTTTTGAAGAATTTATCAACATGTCTACAAAGAAACACAGCCCTTATTTAATTCACAAAACCAATTCACACAACTAGGAACTAGTATAAATGAACGACTTCCTTTGGTCGGAAACAGTTGAGAAAACATTCCTTCACTAATGTACCACAAACCATTAGAGAAATCAATTCTTTATCGTTGTTTCTCTTACCTTTTTCAAAGTATAATGTATAACATTCCAACTTTAATGAATGAGTTAAATTTTTACTTTTTTCCCTCTGGACCAACGTCAAAAGTCGCATGCCCCAACTGTTTCCAACCAAAGGGAGTAATTACTACAAATCGCAGAACAGGATTTACCTATTTAAGTTTAATTCTCATTGAACAGACTGAACGACTCACCCGCCTTCTTCCCACAGGGACGTGCCGCGCGCCGGAAGCCCGTAACTCTGATGGATCTCCTTGTTCTCACCCTCCTCCTCGTCTCCACTGTCGCTCGTGTCAGTGACGGACGTGCTGCAGTCACCACGCACGTGCGTGGATGACGATCTGCTGCAGCTGGTGACTGGACTAACTGAGTCTGCTACGATACTGTTGCTACTAGCAGATGAAATGCCGCTGCTGTCAGCTGCGTTACTGTCATTACAGCTGTTATCAGTAACACAGCTGTAGTCAGCAGCACAACTGTTAGCCGTACAGCTGTTATCATCAGTACAACTGTTAGCCGTACAGCTGTTATCATCAGTACAACTGTTAACCGTACAGCTGCTATCATTAGTACAACTGTTAACTGTACAGCTGCTATCATCAGTACAACTGTTAACTGTACAGCTGCTATCATTAGTACAACTGTTAGTCGTACAGCTGCTGTCAGAAGTGATCAAGTGACATGCAGCGAGCCCATCACTACTATTACTACTACTGCTGCTTTCTGTAGTACTATAAATGTTGATGGAAGCATGGTTGGGTAAAATACATTCCAAGCTACCAGAAGACTCAGACTCGTTCGACTTGATGCTCGTATCTGCAGGTAAAGTTTTCTTCAATATTTGTTCAGAGTTTACACCATTGGAAGCGTCAGGAGAACGATCGGATTTCATTTGCTCAGTTTTCTTACTGAAAGAACTGTTTTGTAGAACGGAAGAATAGTTCGAGATGATATCTCCCGTGATAACACTACTGTTTGAGTGAGCGAGGACAATTTCTGCCAGGCTTCTGCTACCGAGGGAGGAATTCTGGCCGCTGTCACGCCCAGAAGAGGAGGGGTGTTTCTTCACAGTGAGCTCCATGAGGGGATGCAAGAGAAGCTTGGCCACATGCTCAAGGGTGAGGGAAGGGGACCGTTGCATTAGCTGCGACAGGATCATACTCATCACTCGTATCACACTCCCTCCCACCTCCTGGCACTCCTTGCTGGCCAGTATTCTCGCCACCTGACACACCGAGTGATAACGGTAAAAAATTACGCAAATGCACAAATGCCCCCAAAAAAGCTACCATCCATTTTAAATTTCAAACCATCACTCATGTTCTCCCATTTCAAGACGCCAAGCGACCGAACGTGAGGTCTATATCACCCATGCACGTATTCTTGTCTGACCTGGGGACCGATGATCCTGTAGAAGGCGTCCACATCTTGCACTCGAGCCCTAGCAACAAGGGAGGCCACAGCTTCACACTGGCGCCAGTCATCCCCGTCTGTTATGTCTAGTCCAGCTCGCACGATGAGACGTACGCCGTCTTGCTTCTCTCGCAGCAGGTACCGCCGCACCGACATTGCCGTGCACACCTTCAGCAGCCACCCAGACTTCTGTGGGAGACCACAAAATTAATACAAAATAACGTAGAATTACAACACTACATAAAATGAGCTTTCAACGCAACCAATCGCTACTTTCAACGCAAACAATTGTTATTTTCAACGCAAACAAACGTCACCTTGAACACACCACCGTTTGAAAACGAGGCCCATTTTGAGAAGCGCGCCAAGAATCTTGGAGCCCGAGATGTAGCTACAGCACATGACTAGCATTACTGGAGTTGTAGCTTTTCAACCCACTGTGCGAATGCCACCTTCATGTTGCACAAAAAATAACTAACCATGAGTTTTGAAATTTGCTCTGACGACGATTAGAATTTTTTATTGAATTAACTGGCAGCAGAACTAAGTTTGGTAAGACTTCTAAAAAATTCGCAAGAAATATATTTTAATAACCATCAAAAGAGCAATTGCAATTGAAAAGGTCAAGTAAAAAATACAGCAAAAAAACTTAGCAATACAAGAAAATCCACTATCAAGATACACACAGCTGTGTCCATAATTCGCACCCGCACAGCATCCACCTTGTTTTAGATGGCAGTAATGAGCCAAAATGAAATTTGGGGTAACTCACTTGCACAGGCACAATGGTACCAAAGACAACCCTTAAATGCAAATTAATCCTACCCATGATAATAATAATCTAGTACTTACAGTGGTTCCTAAACTGTAATAAGCGAGCGCTCAACAAGCGGTCCGTAAACACTTTCGGGGGTGAGAGAAATTTAGTTGTTAGCAACACAAACTTCGCAAATTGCCAACGGCCGTAGCAGCCCACTGTCACAGCCAGATATCCCACACCCTCCGTACTGCGAAAGTACGTTTTATCACTTAGTTTCTTTTAAATTTGTTTATTGTGGTTCTTTTTGTGGATTTAATAAATTTTGGTGTTATTTCAATCGTGTTATTGTGCTTTACTGATTGTTGAGTAGTTATTCATGTCACAGTTTTATATTTTTCAGCATTTTTTATTGTAATAATGTAATAACGTTTGACTTTTAATTGATACAACTCCATTTTTTCATAGGATTTAATAACGCATTGAAACGAAAGTACGACCCGACATGTATTACGAATGGTTTTATTGAAATTGACCACAGATTAGCTCTTCCGTAGTGTGTGGCATGCATGAAGACACTTTATAAAAGAAATTATGAAACCCACCCTACTCAAACGTCATTTCGAGACAAAATAAGGGAACAAGAAAGACCGAAATCAGAGCCACTTCTAGCGATTTAGTGAGAATGTGAAGTGGCAGAGCTTGCACAAGTCTGGTCACATCCACCAAAAGGTAGATGAGATTGTCAAAGTTTTGCATCAAGAAGCTTTTCCGGTGACCAAAAATATGAAGAACCATACCATTGCTCAGTGTCTCAGCATGCCAGCAGCAAAGATATTGGTCAAGCACGTAATTGAAGAGGCGGAGGCTAAGATGGAAAGTGTATCCGTTTGTAACAACACTGTAAAGCGCCGTGTTGTAGAAATATCGGACGGCATTACTGGCCAAGGGATTGCGAGAATGAAATATTCAAAGGTTGGTCAACTCGACGAGTCGACGGACGTCACTAACTACTTTCAACTACTCGTCTACATCCGCTTCACACAAAACAATGCAATGAAGACTGAGCTATTGCTGAGTTAGGCGCTATCCGGTATAACGAAAGAAAATGGGTTTCTACATTTTTCACATTTATTTCAAGTAGAATGAACTAGATTAGGAAAAGTTAGTCGGATGCACGACAGATGGGACTCTATGTTTGATCGAAAAACAGGGTTTCAGGCTCAAATAAAAGCTGTCACCAAAGGCCACCTATATCCACCGTTTCGTATACAGATTTGCTTTCTGTGCTACGGTGCTCCCTCCGAAGATATAATGCTCAAATAAAATGATCAAAATCGTAAATTTTGTGAAAATTTCAGTCCTGAATATTCGGAAGTATGAATTGCTCTGTGAAAATTTCAGATCAGACCACACGTGTCTTCTCTACCTCACAGGTTCACTAGCCTTTCCGGGAACGAGGCGTCTCTTTGGAGTGTGGGGTGGAGTCCTCGTTTTCTTCAGGAAAAAACATTCAAAACAATCTGAAAGACGGGGAGTTTATTCCAATGCTAGCCTGCTTGTCAGACATTTATGGGGCTCACAACCAAGTAAACCTGTGGTTTCGAGGGCCCAACTGCCCTGTCTGAGTTCATAATGGAGCTGAGAATGTTTGTCAAGAAACTGAATCTCTGGATGAAGAACGTGGCTAGCAAACACGGCAACTGAATGTAGGAACTTCTGACTATTCTTGAGATCAAGGCCAATGATGAATTCTACAAGAAATCGTCTATCACCTCTCACTGCTCAAGACTGAATAGAAGCATTACTTCCCGGACGCGATGTCTACATCACCAATCCGTCCTCCGTTCATCCAACCTAGTTGGATGTGGGGACCGGGCAACAAGAAGCACTCGTAGATGTTCAGTCTGATGATACAGCAAAGGCGAAGCGCAAAAATGTTATTCTGTAAACTTCAGGGTGAGCATGGCCTCCTCATACCCAACACTAGTCCATCGCGCTGTTTCCCAGCTACTGATGTCCTCCTGTACGTGGGAGTGCAAGCAAGAGCTCCTAGTCATGATAAACACAAAGTCAAAGAGCAGGAACTGTCTTGCTGCGCTCAGGCGTAACTTTCGCTTTGCTGTGAACAAAGTTATGCAACGAATCCATCAGTTGATCGAAATTCTGATCGAAATGCATTTTTGCTGGAATCAGATGGCACGTGGCAATGGTACGGGACCAGAAAAAGTCAAGGAAACACTGATCTAGAGCAAGCTTGCGTAGATATTGTGGTGTGGGAACAACAAACCTACACAGATGAAGTGAAGACAAACCTATACAGATGCAGTGGGAACAACAAACCTGTGCAGAAGCAGCGATGCCCCGCAGCAACAAGAAGTGTCGGAGAGACAATGTAGGTTCCACGCAGGCGATGGCAGACTCGAGTTGCAGTCTGAAGTGTCCGCAGTCTTCCGGGAAATCTAAACACGACCATAAATGCGGTACTTGAGACCGACACCAACAAAGAACGAGGTTAGTAAGATAACACTAGATCCCAAATGAAGGTCGAATGTAAAAATGAATGCGATGTACACTTGCTCAAAGTCGAAATGAAAATAAGAGTGATATGAAGCTGAAGTAAATTTTAAGCATGAATTGCGAAATAAAAACGAAACGTCGATGACATGTTCCACTAACCTATCGATGAAGAATTAAATATTGAACCCACTCTACTCTGAACTCTACCTCCACATCAACACGAAACCTTAACCTAAGCAGAACATATCGAAACATGTAATTCATTTGTTTTAATCTCTTCCTATTAGTCGAGAAGTGAGCTAAATAGAGCTTTATTTAGGTGCAGCGATAAGACAAACTTTCGAGCACACGCAATTTTATCTCAAGTATTCACTATATTTTATTATAGCAGCTTACAGCCCCTACATTCTTGAGCCTTTACCGACTGACGGTAGGTCTCATTGTCGTTGTGTCCACAAGCTTTGTTAACTTCGCCTGTTGTGAACTCGAC
The DNA here is from genome assembly GCA_006783055.1 of Trinorchestia longiramus. Taxonomy (NCBI): domain Eukaryota; kingdom Metazoa; phylum Arthropoda; class Malacostraca; order Amphipoda; family Talitridae; genus Trinorchestia; species Trinorchestia longiramus. The sequence continues at coordinate 186,002 of VCRD01000888.1, forward strand.
GTTTGGTACTTGTCGCTACCGTTCTGTTCACATCATGCAATACGAACTTTGCCTGTTGTGAACTCGACGGCTGATAGTGGTGTTCAGAGATACCGTCATGCAGTAAAAATTTCAAATAGAATCCTGACATCAAAGCACTGATGTAAAATGTATGCCTGCACCTCCACTTGAAGCTGAAGTTCAGGCTAAAACATACCACACCCAAACTAGAAGTCAAACTAATGAGGGATAGGACATTCAAAATTAAAATCTAAATGTTCATTATATGCTGAACTTTCTAATTTCATGTTGGATCTGCATTATGAAATAGGATTTATCAAATTTAGATTTTATTTCATCAAAATCTGGGGTAAGCTTAAGACTCTCTAATTAGATGTTGACCTTCTAAATGACCATTGATTATAGTCGAAAGTTGAGGCAGGTTATGTCTACTGAAGCTGATCTTCATCTTACATATAATTCACTAAAATACATCTTGCATACAACTCACTTGAATACATCTTGCATACAACTCACTTGAATACATCTTGCATACAACTCACTTGAATACATCTTGCATACAACTCACTTGAATACATCTTGCATACAACTCACTTGGACACCTATTACATATAATTCATTTTATTCAAACAATTACTAAACGTTCCATGGTTTTGTCAAGTCACTAACCGAGTTATTGATTTGTTGATTGTTGGAGCCTAACATTTTTATCGTACATTGTTCACACAAATTCTTGCTATTTGAGGTATGAATGCAGTTCATGAAGCTACAGACGCCTAAACTAGCAAGCAACACACCTCTGGCATGCTCAGGAGCAAAGCACAGCTGCAGGGCGGCCGTCAGCACCTCCCCCGTCAGGTAAGTGCGCACGGCGACGCCGTAGTAAGGGTGCTGAAATACGTAATATATGTATTTAGGAAGCGGTTATTCATTACATGAAAATTAATCATATAATGCCTACATAATAATACGTGGCCAACGCTCCATCAGCAGCCTCGTAAACACCGATGCAGTAGTAAAGGTGAAATGTATTGAGAATATTGAGAGACTCGACCCATTATCTGAAAATGATCAGGTTCATGTCATCGAAACTCAATCACTATTAAAAAATTATTAATTTAGGTACATGCGTTGCTAAAACCTGTATAAACATGAACATGATCAATACTAGATGATCAAAATTAGAAGCTGCCTAGTTCCTGAATAATTTACTAAAAATCAGATTAAATCTGCACTTCAACAAAAATTAACGCCAGAAACGATGCATGTACCAACAATACCACCCTATTTCAACACAACTGAAATAAAAACAAAGAAGAAACAAACCAGAAGGAAAGACCTAACAAACAGTTTATAAAATCAGGCCCTCACTTTATACACAGAGATGATAATGGACATGCAGCTCTTGAGAAGAGAGTGTCGCTGGTGTGGCAACACCTCTACCAAACGCGCCCCAATGAAAGCCTTCTTCTTGACGAGGGCAAGCTTAGGGTAGAGGCGAGCTTCTTCGTCCAAGCACGCAAGCACGGCTGTGTGGAGCACAACGCGCGACGCTAGCTCTGCCACCTGTTGTACGAAGGCCGGAGACATTAGTTATGGAGGCAGATATTAGTTAAGGAAGCAGATATTAGTTAAGGAAGCAAATACTAGTTATGGAGGCAAATACTAGTTATGGAGGCAAATATTAGTTATGGTTGTCATGACAGACTAGCTGTAGTGACAAACTCATTACGTTAGCAGATTTTGGAGGAATTGTAGATACATAGATTGCCTGATGCCCAACATCAGCTGATATTCAGCTCTACATGTTTTGCCATTTCTAAAAATTTATTATTAAACTTTCATTTTAAAAATAATCCAGATTGATAAGTTTACTTTTGATAAAGACAAAGGTTACTTTTTAATAATTTAGTTATCTTCCTAAGCCAATATCTTAAGGCTTCTTGAAATGAATAACAATTTAACGCCACAACTACAAATGTAGGTATGGATAGGTTTTATACCCAAGTTTTTGCACAAGGGAAAAAATATTATTTAAAGCCTTTTACCATTAGAATGAATGTTGACTTCCCTTCCTTAACTTCAGTAGAAGTAACTTTCAAGCAATGAACATGATAGTGTAAATGTACAAAAATGACCAACTTAAATAGAGTAGACATCAAAAAGGAATAGAAACCTTATTTTGAGGTACACTAATCACACCTTGCGCTGCTTGATGCTGACAAAGGTGCCTCTAGTGGCATCTTGTAAGGAGGCAGCCAGCAGGCTGTTAGGGCAGGAGTCGGTGTGGTGCAGCAGCTGCTGCAGCAAGGCCGCAGCAACACAGCCACACTCTATGCTGTATCAGGTTACATAGACATGATTATGTACGGTGCACATATGTACACATAGCCAAATACTGTTATATACTGTGCACATACACATAGCCAAATACTGTTATATACTGTGCACATACACACAGCCAAATACTGTTACATACTGTGCACATACACATAGCCAAATACTGTTATATACATTGCACATACCAACAGCCTGCATTGGCTATGTTTGCCTGTACACAATCCACGCTTGGGATTAAAAGTATGAGAACTTTCAACTGCCTTTCCATGGGATTAATTATACATTAGATGAAAGAGAGATCTTTCGTTTATCAGTTCATATCATGGGTGAAGAGTAATGTGGTTGAATAAGCACATTAATGAACTGAGTTCAATAGAGCAATGTAGAGTATACTCATGGAACTACACTATAAACATAGTATCATGTTACAACAACCCTTATTGAGAATCTTAACTTTCAGCCCCAGTAAAATAACTCTACATCCAACAGTTATTTATGAAAATCATTGGTAGCATTGAGGTTTTTGTGCAATAGCAACAAACTACCACTAGCAGAGCTGCAATACAAAACTTGCTGTGGATGCAGTGCCAAGGACACATTCAAATGCATACTAACAATAAAAATGTCTGGTCTGTTTTTCTGTTGGTGCCACAGGAAACTAAGATTTTAATTTTATATTTCTGATGTAATAGAATAATCTTGCATTTTATTTAACAATGACACAAGCAACTAATATCTTTAAGCTGTGAACTAGCTGTGACAAGTGAATGGAGAATTGCAACAGACAAAGATGGTTCACCATTAATGGTGGTTCAACAGAGATAGCTATTGTAAATGGAAAACTATTTACTGACAGACAATCAAATTATTTCCAGAAACATTATTTTTTTAATATGAAAAAACTCTACTAGTGTACCAGCACATTTATACCTTCAATGTTGTTCATTTGCAGAGCAATTCATTACATACTGACATTCATACTTTAATATTTACTTTAACACAATTTTGCATAGTAAAATGTCTTAAACATTCAACTGATAAAATAGCCAGGAAAACGTATAGATTAGATGTACACTTCCCACATGTTATGATGACCCAACATCTACAAATGAAATGGAGAATAAATACTAACAACCATGTATGTCTAACTGGTGGTATAGTAGTGTTAAATCTAAGCTCCTCTTTGAAGGCCATGATTCAAATGAAGACATCTGCTTACACAACTTACATAGATTTTTCTTCATTATCCACAATTGGTGCCATCATGTTTTGGACAGTTTGCAGCACCTGGGCACGAACTACAGCTTTTGCGCAGCAATCAGAGGGAATTTTGGAGTGATATGATTGTGTAGTTCCAATACCAAGAACTGAATATGCTTTTTTGGTTGCTGACTCCACATGTTCTTTTCTTGTACTCGTGTCTGCAGCCCCTGTCAACACAACCATCTCTCAGAACTCAAACAAAAAAAAAACATCAATACAACAGTTGGTGAAAATTCAAATGAAAATTAATTGTAGTAGAAAAAAATAGGCCAGGGTACAACTACTCATACACACATACAAGTCTACTTTCCCACTTACTTTTATTGAATACAGTTATGAAAGAGCAGAATGACAACTAGTGACATGACATGAAATTAAAGTTATATGATTAATTGGAGCAATACTCTAGCAGAGCTCATACAATGCCAAGAACAGGCATTTGCTCCTAGCATGGATGAAAGGATAACACTGAGCTATGCATCAAACACAAGACTTAAAAGATCCTGACAATATGAATAACAAGAAAAAAAGTGAAGCAGAGGTTTTGACAAAACTATTCCTTTAAAATGGTCCAAATTGTCAAAATCATAGAGACAGACAATAATAAAACTGGGTGGATAAAGTGATAAGTGTATTTGGTTAATCTATCTATGTATATGAGATGCATATTAATTGGGCACAATTAAAATTTAATTTTGGATACTAAAATAAATTAGAATTGGCAAATAAATCAGTAGCAGTAACACATTGTACATGTTACAAAGCATTGCTTAATTGAAATACTGTTAATGGATTCCAGCATGTACCCCACTAATGTAAATTAAAACCCTACCAATGCAGTCAAAAACCTCTACAATAAGAAAATGAAAATTATTTTTTCCTTCAGCAACAAAGAAGGTAGCTTTTTTGGATGTGTTCTCACCAATGAAAATTACCACCTTCCCCTTTAAGACTCTTCAGCATGATTATTATAATGCTTCAGCATGAATATGATGAGAGTTAGCATGAACATGACTTCATATGTCAGCATATCTGGACCATGTTATCAGTAGGTAAGATACAGAATGGAAGTTCTGTATAGATTAATGAAAAATATTCATTTGAAACAATCATTTGTCATAAATCTTTAATGTATTTACCTTCATAATAATTTCAAATTATTCAAATCTAAACTGGAATTTCCACAAGAACTGTCTAGTTTAACATTTAAAACTCACCTAATTTGCTGATGATGCTTAAACTTTCAAAGATGATTGGCCTTATTGAACACATGACTTACAAAGTTAATAACTAGCTTGAGCTTAATCTCAAATACTATAATTAGAATTGACAGTATTTGAAAAAATAATATTAATGAGTGGTTTAAGATAAGAAATCATTGACAAGGTCAATGACAATGAAGACTAGGAACCTGAAAAGATATTAATCAAATTAGACAATGGAATAAATGTATGAACTACTTCTATTTGAATGTTCTGTTAAATAACGGGACTTTTTTTATTGAATAAAGGTCAGTTGACTGAGAGTCTTCAAATTGAGTGATGAGATAATATTGAATTGGCAAATCATCACACAGGTTTAATTCAATTGAAAACAAAAATGTTATTAACAAGTGATGTTCTATAACCACACATTCAATTTAATTTCTATACACCAATTATAAAATGAGCCATGATATATAGATATTAAAGATAAATAAAAGGTCACATTTTTAATAAACAATAATTCAAAGGCATCCAGTTAAGAGTTCACCATAACTTAAAGTAAACAGACCAGCTAAAATTTATGATGATTGCAATACAATAATAGGTTAACAATTTCCCTGAAAGTTGCTATGAATTAATAGAGCTACTCGCAGCATCAACACTCTGGTATCAGTTTTAAATATGGATGATTCTCATTCTTGATTGTCTACATTTATTATTGTAATTAGGTAACCTTTAACCCCACCCTAGTTTCAATTAATAAAGAAAGTGCTTCTTGTGTTCTAAATCACAAACACCACACATTGTCCATAACTAAATACATTGAACTTATGGAGAAGAATTGACTGCAGAGTACATGTGAGAAGCAAGTGAATTATGTAACAATGGATCTTCAAGTTTACAATATAAAAAAGTAAATAGTAGAGTAAAAGTTTTTGTTAACAGTCAAAGAAACATGTTTAAAAGGAAAACAATAATACTTGATTTAAGTGCAGAACTAGATCAAGTACTGATGAAGTGGTTTCAGTTGCATGAAAGTGAAGGTATTGAATTGTAAAATAATCTGGTGAAGAAAAAAGCTAAAACATTTCATGAAGAACTCAGACTAGAAAACAAGTAGAATTTCAGTAAGAGCTGGTTGTGGCATCTTCAAGATCAGCATGGCTTGAGGCTTTATGCAGTGTGTGGTAAATGTGTAATCAAATAAAAAGAATGCAATAGCTAAATTTGTTGATGAGTTTGCCATATTAGTTAGTGATAAATATTCAAGTGCTAACCAGGTCTACAATCCAGATGACATTGCACTCTTATCAAAATTACATCAAGAAACACTCAGAAATTGGAGGATGGAGAATTGCAGACAAATTATACATCAAAATTTTAGTACATTTAATCTGAGGTTCATTATAATTCCTTTTGAATATCCTTTCATTATTTACTTTACCTTAGTTTTACTAATTCATGGGGTATTTTAATGATGAAACAAGGGGCTTAGCTAGAAGTCAAGTGTATTTTAACCTAATCAATTGATAATCTAGTAAAATGTCTAATCCAGCACTCTCCAAATCCCAAAGATGCCTGATTAGCAATTGTCAACCTGCAGTTTCAACAGAATGAAATTAATTTTTGGGTAAATTTATACATTAAAATATTATACAAACAACTAAACATGACACTATTGCAAATGCAAATTTCCTCTGCATACAGTAAATGTTATTTTGCATACCAATATAAAAAGCTTTTCAAACTTGTCTTTTTTCTTTCATTCTCAGTAATTCAAAGAGACAATTCTCTCATCACAATTTGACCTTGTATTACTAATTTGAGTATATATACCTTTAGCTTGAAAGTTGTACATACTATAGCTTATGGTTACAGGCCTCAAAACATTAACTTTAAAATGTAAGCATCTTTTAAAAACTTTACCAATTTTGTTTTAAGGATTTCATAGTAAAACTGAATCATTCTGCATGTTTATATTTAATTTCTTCACTAATTGCCCCTAATCTTTCTGACAACTTAAAAATTTATGTTGCTTCTCATCTGCCTCGTGTACAATGAATCACCATGTTTTAGACTATTTGCTTTTTTTATATAATTAAAGTACCATTTCTTACTCATCTACTAGAATTAACTAACTCCTTTCAACATACTAACACAATTGCTGTCCTACATGCAATGAAGGAAAACATGGATCCTCAATTATCCTCAGACTCTTGCACAAATTTTCTATATTTTACTCATATATTACTGCTGCCACATACTAAAGACTTGCCAAGCCAGGGAAATGGTGATACAAGCAGTAGGGACCATAATATGCATGTTGCTTCATGATTGGAAAATTAAACAATCTTTTCAAGAAATTTCTTCTCAAATAAAATCAAAAGAACACACCTCAAAAATAAAACTATCAAAATATTGTTCAAGTCGTCACAGTAAACATTTTTCAGTCAACTAGAATAGACTAACCAAAAAGGAAACTATATAATAACACTACTTAAAACATTAGTGCATAATACACTAAAGGCATTAAATACAGCTATATGTGACTACTGAATTAATAACAAACCACACATACTTCAACAACAGAGCATTTTTCAAATTAACAAATTCTTTACAGCTAAATAGACTATTTATGATATTATATAAATGTTAGGAACTTTCTAATGATCAACAAATTTTACAATCCTTGTTCTTAAAAAAGTGTATCCCATTGTCCACTATCACCATAGCTCTGGTCTTGCATCAATGGTTACTATGGTTCTACAATATCATTTACAAAGTTATATATTTTAATTGGCTTTTGTTTTAGATTATTAATGATACATGACTGTTCCGTGCAAATAACCGGCATTTCCAACAGACGATGTATAACATACCTATTGAAACAGTCCAGCAACAAAGAGATCTAGGTGTCATTGTCACTGAAAATCTCAAACATGACAAACAAGTGGGAAAAAAGCGTCAAAAATGCAAGCAGGATTCTTGGTTTCATTGCACGAAACTTTGAATACAAGTCAAAGAACATAATATTACCGCTCTATAAAGCGCTAGTCCAGCCTCATTTAGAATATGCAGTGCAACTCTGGTCTCCTACCTTACGAAAAGATATTAATAAAATGGAAAAAATACAACGGAAAGCAACGAAGATGATTCCAGAACTCCGCAATCTCAGCTACAAAAGACGTCTTCAACGCCTTGAACTTATATCCCTAGAACAAAGAAGACTGCAAGGACAACTTATTGAGACCTTTAAGTATCTAAATGGCCTCAACAATGTTACTATGGAAGGGCTCTTCGAAAGAGACGGTAACGTAAGAACCAGAAATAACGGTCAAAAACTATTACTGAGAAACTTCAAGACATCTCAAGCTATGAACTTTTTTCCCGTTAAAATTGCCGCAACTTGGAACCAGCTGCCAGAAAACATAGTTTCTGCTGGCACTGTGAACACATTCAAAAATCGTCTCGATAAATTTTGGATTACGAACCCCTCCAGTACTACATCCTACTAACTATGTCCCTAACTCCTTAAGGTTAATGTATGATTGAGATAAATGCTCGTGACATAAATGCCTGTGCGTGAGTGACATGTGTGCACACGACTAAATTGACTTACGTGGTTAAGGTGTACGTGCATGACTGATGGATTTACTTTTAAATGGCATGGGACTTCGGTATTGAACCAAGAATGGGCCAAACGGCTCGTTCCTATTGCCTTATTCTATTCTATTCTATTCTGTTCCTAACTTTTACAAATTTTATATATTTTTAATCAAGGTTCTTCCAATTTTACTGAAAATAGTAAACACCACACTTGACCCATTTATGCCGGAGATTAGAATAACAGCTCGTTTGATAAAAAAAACTAATAAAATGGCTTCATTGAGATACAATTAGAACATTTATACTTTTTATTTAAGAATATCCATTTTAAATAAAATAATCTATGCTGTCCTATATGCAGGACACCTTTTTCATTTTCTATCATTCCTAATCAACAGAAAACTTTACATGTGTCCTTAAGTGTCCTATGTATATGTAAGATGCCAGGCATAAATGGGTTAATTAACACTTTTTTATACAGACCTTAATATCACAGCATAACAAAATTTTAAACTTGATTCAAAAGTAATATTTCAAAAACAATAAAATAATACTAGCTCTGGCCAAGAGCAGTCAAGACAACATTCTGGCAATAATACCCATTTGGATAAAATTTCTGCATCTTTGTTTGTTGTACTTTTTTAAAGTATAATGTTTGAGTTCAATTTTTGGACTTTTCTCCACTGCTTCAACAATTTCCAGAAAAAAGTGGCATGCACCAACTATTTCTGACCAAACACAGTACCTAACAGTAACATTCCCAAGTATGTATGTCATTTAGCTGTTTCAGCCTCTATATCCACCAATTTTTGAAACAGCTTTTGTAGAGTATCCACTTATTGTTTTTATTGGATTGTACTATGTTTGAGTCTGTTCAGACAACCTTATGGCACAAGCACTTGATATGTAGGCTAATAATTAAGTACAGATCCTGAACAAATTCAACTGCTTTTCAATTTTTAACATTTTTATCCTGCAAAACATTACAGAATGAAGTTTAGCAAAATTATTCAGTATCACTTCCATAAATTTACACTCATTATTTTTTGAGAAAAAACAATTTTCATTATTTCGAAGTATTAGGACACACAAGACGGCACACCTGATTTAACCAAGTTTTGTTTCCATCTGTTTCATAAACTATTCGTTAAATTCTTCGAATGTATAAGTGAACTATACAAAGCCGTTCCCATACTAGTTAAAACTGATCAGATCTTTTAACAGCATTTAGCAGAATAGCGTGTGAACCACCTAGCCCTAACACTGGTAAGCTCGGCCAACATGGTCCAACCAACTAGAACTAGAAGTAGTAATAAGCTGAGACACAAAACATCTGACATCCACATGATACAAGCATCTCACAATAAACACTTGCAACGTATCTACTTTGTAAATAAGATCAACTAACAATCGCCATTCAGTATCAGAGGATCGACAAGCAAATAGTTCACGTTAACGCGGTTTGGAGGCCAAGTCCCCAGCGGACTAGCTTCCGAAATGTTTCGAAAAGCAAGTGTAATGGTAGGTTCTCGCATGACGTCATATTTTCATATTAATATCGAACTAATGATGAAAGCCAAGTTAAACTATAAGTACTAAATACATTCATACATATACATCCTTCTTGACAGATAACATAACGTCATTTTATTTTAATTAAACAAATTAGTATTCAACGTTTCTGTTATCGTTTGATTCTGGCCTGGTGAAAAGTATACAGCGTAACGGGTCTTTCGTAAGTTGTTTTCGTCTAACGTGTTACTGGTTTCTAACTTTTGTTGCAGAATATCTGTTTGGTATTATTACGAGTGTTTTTAACTCTCGAGATAGCACCAGGACAACTACAGTACGATGCTCATAGTATCACTAATTTTATTTCCGTATATTTTCCTCGTGGCTCCCTAGTTCAATTAAATAGGTTGGTTGGTAAAGCCGGAGCTCTCAAAAAAGGCTCAAAATAGGCTTCTGGCAAGTATAGCGACCTCAGCCCACCAGCCTGGACTCCAGCAACTGCAATGCAACTTCAAATAAGATCAATTAAATAAAAACCAACACTCTGCCATTCTCGCTAGAATAACGGTATACTTATTAATAAGTAGCGTGAAGAGAGAGCTATCAAATTATATTAGAATCTATACATACTCGTATTCGTGTTATATGTTTCACGCATCTGAGTTTTATATCATTGGACCTTTTCGTTTTCAATGGAAATAATGATAAGCTTCTGATTTCATTATTTGTGGAAATAAACTGATATAAATCGTCACAGATAACTATATATCTCTTAAAAACGATTTGTGTTAATGAATATTCAATTTTCATACAACGAAAGGTATGTGGTATACTGATTGATGGTAATTATAACAACCTCAAAATATACACGTAAATTTTTCCCAAGTTACACTTCGTTGCAGTCTAAGATGTGCCTTGTAATTCTAAGTTGTGCCTAAAGAGAATAATCGTTTGCATTGCTGCAGACACTTACTATGGCGACATTAGGATTAACAACAACAATGTCACCACTAGCGGTAAGATGTTGGCGTTAAGATTTGAAAATCAAATTCCTTGTACTGTGGATTTATACTGTATTCTGCGATATATCGAAAAAAAGTCGATTTATTTATTATTGCTCTCATTTTGTAGGTTAATTACTGAAGTCAAGCTCCACTGTGAGATTTCGGTACCCAACAAAACTGATTTTAAGCAGATAGAGTCTTCACCTTGTGGCACGGAGTGCATCATATAATTTACATAACTCAATTATTTGATCACGCAACACGGTAGAGCATCTTCAATCATAGCAGCGAACTTCAGCGCTTTTTTTGTAGAATCCTTTTCTCACTTCCTGTTACTCTTAGAATTTTCCACCGTACATTACTCATTATTATTGGCTTCAGTTTAATTGACAGCGCCCCAATACCTTCAGGAAACTGAAACCACACAGCTACGCTAGCATTTAGCTGTGTTGAAAAGTAAAACTATACTCATTAATATTTACAAAGCATTCAGCCAACCAAGACTTATTTTAGAGTACAGCCTCCACATTAGCTCAATTTCAGTGAGTCATTGGGGAATTTCGACACAGATATCTGCTCTGAAAAAGTACCTTAGAGGAACAACTTCCATTTCGAATACGGGAAAAAAATAACTTCACTTTTGAGCTATGAATATATTATTTGAGCTAAATACTTACCATTTATGATGTATTTAGTCTTTTTGTTTTATCAAAACATATGACCAGCTGGACCGGGGCTCCCAAAAATATCACTAAATGGGCACGCCATCATGTCAAGATACCTAGTATCTGACTCAAACTGCGCTCTATCAAAAACAATTTTAGACATCTTGAATTTGAAGACTATAGTTAAAACTATATTCGTATACGTGTGCTGTTTACTTTATATTTTAATCGCACTTTTACAATTTAAGTAAAAAACTTGAACTTTAACTAAAGTAAAACTTTAAAATACAGGGTGATACAAAAAACGCGAATTCTTCCACAATCCAATAAAACAAAGAGTGACGGAAGAAAAATATTTCATTCATCGTAATTGAAACTTAAAACATGCCATTTAACACGTTTCCTGCGATTGCCTAGCCGGTGCAAATCTTTACTTTGTACACATAGTCCCCAGAAAGCTTTGAATAAATTACAGAACCTAACCTGAATGACCCACCGGTGGGTCACTTCGCAGGAAATGTGTTAAGAAACAGTGATGGAGTAAGATGACAGTATGGAGTGTGGTTTTATTACATGGGATCTTCGGACCTTATTTTTTTTTTAAATGAACAGGGGATCACAGTCGCTGTCACTTCGAATTGTTTCGTGGAGATGTTACAATCCTTCGTTACACCTGAATTGAAGAATTTTCTACACGTTCAAGAAACCTGGTTTCAACAGGATGAAGCGCCATCACACACTGCACGGCAATCATTGGAGGCTGTGTGAGAATTGTTCGGTAACCGTGTGATACTAAGATTCGGTAACGTTCCCTGGCTCCTTAGATCGCCAGATTTGTCCGTTTGTGATTTTTTCTGAGGAGCTATCTCAAGAGTAAAGTGTACACGACTCGACCAAGAACTCTGGATGAGTTAAAACAGAGAATTCAGGATGAAATGCACAGTATCCCAGCTGAGATGTTGCAGCGATGAGTGAGGAATCTCAACAGCAGATTTCAAGAATGCATTCGTACAGGAAGACGCCATCTACGGGACGTAAGTTTTATAAAAATAAAAATTCCATCACTGTATCTCAAATGGCATTTTTTAATGTTTCAATGACTATGAATGAAATATTTTTCTTCCATCACTCTTGGTTTTATTGGATTGTTAAAAAGTTCCCGTTTTTTTGGGTCACCCTGTATCACCAAATGAATATTTTCTTCATATAGCTTCGCGGGAGTCTAGAGCACGAGTTGATGCACTTCCACTGAATCCGTAAACACAAAAACCACAATTGCATAAAAATAAACCATGAGAAGTACAGGCACATCCAGAAGAAGTATACATATATTGCTGTTACGACCTAAAAACACAAACACACCACGACTATCACAATAATTGTCCGTACTCTTCACAATGTGAGCGCTTGAATTTGCACTAAGTATGAATGTAGGAAAAATATTTTATATCCTAGAGAGCTTCAACAATACCTGAAACTTAAAGGAAGCGTATTAATTGCAATAGAAAATCTCTAATTATATACGAAATACCCTAAGCTAATCACGAGGCTGTCTTTCAAGACATCAGAAATAGCTGGCAAAAAGCTGCCAATACTTCATTGCAAATAAGCACTGAATTCTCTACAATGATATGAGAAGACACAAAATCTAGCGAGCTTATTGATATGTTTAAGGCAGTTAATTCACATCGACCCACCATTCGGAAACATGAAAGGAACGTACAGAGTACAACATAACTTCCTTATTTCAACGTGCTCTGCTTTGAAAAAAAGGAAGTTATGTTGCCGCACCCTGTACATGAGAAACAGCATCCATCACAGCGCGATTTCGGTATCTAAATCAGAAAGCTGAAGCCCTCACGTATGAATCATAGTCTACTACACGAGAAAGAGAAGGGAAAAAACGGCTTACTTTACCATAAAGCTAAATGTAAAAAACAATCTCAGACTCAGGAGATAGTCTCAATTATCCATTAACACTAAGCAAACGAAACTGAAGCCAGCTACCCTTGACCAAGATAAAGAACGTAAACCTAAATATCCAAAGAACCTTTCCTCGAATAAAATTTTATCGTACTCCGCATGCAGAACATGTTTTGAGCAGACATACTGAGCATCAACAAAAGTTAACGTAGAAGAAACCAGAAAGAGAATCATCCAGCCCCCGTAGATGGTCCAACGCGATTTAGCCGTGAGAGGTAGTGGCAGACGAGTGGAAATACGCAATAATAAATAGCTAATAACACCATTAGATAGCCTAGACACCATATAATAGAGAACTTAACTAAAGCGTAAATCCCACAAAATAATGCATAGTCAATAATCCGGCTATCTTAATCAACAAAATTAGACGTTTTGACCACCAAATTGGAAACCTTAAAGGACGCAACATCGATTTGTTCTCACCGCCCCGGATGTAAATAACACTTTGATGGCTCACCAGGACCGAAAAGGAAACTCTGTCTTCCACAAGGTACCGTACAGTCAGGTAGTAACTCAACTGAATGTCAGGTTTGTAACTCAACAGAGTAACAGGAATAAGCTGGACAAACGCCAAACAACAACCTAGGTACTAATACCAATGAATTGTAATCATACAACATACAAGTCATAATGACAGACACATTAGGGTCGATGTTGGAATGATACTTACAGGATTTAAATCAGACTCAAACAATGGAATAGGATTTAAATCATGGCATCATATGAAAGGACTGTACGTATTTAACGGAGAATGCGTCGTAATAATAGAGTGTAGACTACAATTCTTCACTGCCACTTCCTATTTTGAAAACATGGCAAATCCCGAGTTAAAATACGATGCAGAATTACATGAAAAATTTACATTAACGAGTTTAATGTAACAACCCATTGAGTTTATTGTAACGTTCCATTAAAGAGCTTTATGAAACGATCCATTAACGAGTTTAACCCTTTCGGTACTGACGGCATCTCTGGTAGCCGCAGTCATTTTTCGCCTATTAAGATGCAGAGCAACACGTGTGTCTGTGCAAACGCTGGTAGGGCAGTGCAAGCTACAGTTTGATTAGGACAATGCAGTGACCGTAAAACATCACAAAGCATCTTTTTTTAA
>VCRD01000889.1:0-43923 GCA_006783055.1 Trinorchestia longiramus
ACACACACGCAGCCGATGATCGCTCACTGCAGTTGCCGAGCTGCTGTACAAATATCCTCGTCAGCGCTATCATTTACCAGCCACACACTCCTCTGAACGACACTTTTTATAATTGGACAACACCACTGAGTTTGACTTGAATGGAGAGCGACGCCCCCAGTTTATCGGCTTATAATTCTGCTGGCGTACGGCTGGGCAGGCCTTTAATGAATGCAAAGCGGGTTTCGAGGACGCCTATTGGGCACGCCTACTGCAGAATAAGGCGCAGCTTCAACGATACTTTTTCTTCGAGAAGTCAGTTAGTCGTCAATAACTTCGATGCAGGCAGTTAGTCGTCAACAACTTCTATTTAGGTAGTTAGTTTGTCACAACTTGCTGCAAGGGATTTACTTCTTCGGTGAACTTTAGGTTAAATTGTTTGTTTTACGATCAAATATTGAAACTTGAGTATGAATACGTGTAGTTCATTGTGCTCATCTAAGAATATATTATTGCATTTCTTAAACTAAGAACGAATACATTATTAATCTCATGTAGGTTTCCCAGTACGAAGACCATGGATTTTATTTTTCTTAACGCCGATTGGAAATACAAATAAAATAGTTCGTTTGTGGGATGCCCCAATTTTCTATAAGAACAAGTGATAACCTTTTATAAATTTTGTTACAAAATTATCTCAGATTTCGAGCTTTTGAAATCGCTTCTCGTTTTCTTCAAAATGAATGTCTGATACGTAGGATGTCTCATTCTCAAATCCATTCTACTCTAACATCCCACGGACGAGTCCAATCGACCCTTATATTATATTTTAGGGGCGAATCCAATCGACCGTTATATCCTTGGGAAGATTTGAAATCCTGATAGAGCGTGTTTTCGCATGTTGCTCCTCAGGCTCTCCTCCATTAGCAATGGACTTAGATAACTGGAAGCAAAGCTTGCTAACCTTATCACAAAAGTGCTATTGCTTTTACATCGCTGAAAACAACCAACAGCAATGCAGGTCACGCAAAAGAGTGAAGCTGTGGTGTGTCTGGTTATACATAAGTTTTGCAGGCACTGATCACTAACATTATTTTAGGTCTTTAGATAGACATTATTGTTTTAAAAACAAAATTTCAGTGTTGTAACGGGCAAAAAGTAACGTAATTTCTTGGACTGATTTTAAAACTTTGCCACAGAGGCGTTAGATTCGCGTCGAGGAGTACGGAAAAAGCAAAGATCAGCGCGGCAATTTTATTCTTTTAACTTCTGTTTAGTAGTATAAAAGGAGAGTAACTTATAACTATTCAAAGAAAAGTAATTTATTCCTTCAATTTGTTTCTATGAAAGAAGAAATAACTTATTCTTTTATTGTATTCATTGGAAGGATAGTCACTTACTCGTATAACTTACATTTATTAAAAATAAAGTAACTCCTTATGCATGTATATTTATTGAATGGAGACTAATATTTTCTTAAAATTTATATGTATGAAAAGAAGAATAGAAGCAAAATGATCTCATTCGAGGACAGTACTCATTATAATTGATATTTTTTCTGTATTGTGAGTTATGTTTTACCAACAGCTAAACACTTACCACTCTTTTCATTTCTGTCTGAGAAAATAATAAAATCCCACAATTTGTATCATTTTCTTGCCACTCGAATGAAATACGAGTTTTTCAACTAAGACATCCCTAAGATACAAAGACAGAATCGCTAAGATTCTAAGACAGAATCCCTAAGATACAAAGACAGAATCGCTAAGATTCTGAGACAGAATCCCTCTGACCACACTGTCTCGTTCAGCCCATGCCTTCCTTATCCAAAGTAATGGACAGTCTCGAGATGGTGATGAACACAGCAGACTGCGTGAGGTGAAGGCGCTGATAACAGATACCAGACTTAATAACTCCTTCATATATAAACTGTCTTACTGAACTCATGCATGTTTATTTTTCTCATTTTATGAGTGTGTCCTACTGAGCATGTCCTACTGAGTGTATCCTACAGAGTGTGTCCTACTGAATGTGTCCTACTGGGTGTATTCTACAGAGTGTGTCCTACAGAGTGTCTCCTAAGGCGTGTGTCTTACTGAGCATGTCCTACTGAGTGTATCCTAAAGAGTGTGTCCTACTGAATGTGTCCTACTGAGTGTATCCTACAGAGTGTGTCCTACTGAGTGTGTCCTACTGAGTGTGTCCTACTGAGTGTATCTTACTGAGTGTGTCATACTGAGAGTGTCCTACTGTGTGTATTTTTTAAGCGGCAGGGATTATCATTTCAGCTAAAATATGGAAGCAGGTTGAAAATACCAAAAAATATTTCTGATTTCGCAGTTGGTTACAAAATATAGTTGGAAATCAATAATTGCAAATTTTGTGAACGTACGTTTATATTTGTGTACTGGTTGTCTTGTGCCTGTTGAAGATATTTTGCATAGACAGAATTGTTGCGTTCTAAGCTAGGAAGACAAATACAATGAATTCATTGACAACATCCAGCACATTCTCAGTGAACTGCAAAAGTTATCAGTATTTACTTTCTTATCATGCAAAATTCAGAGAATATGTGAAGTTCGGTACGAGTACAACAAGAAATAAACATCTTTGTCGCATGATATTTTATTTATTATATTGATATTCTATTTATATTTTCTGAGAAGCCAAGATTGAAAACAGTAGACTATTGAGTTACAGATACACGCCTCATGTCGTCCTTGAGGAAGCGCCGTGGTTTTATGTATAAGGTCTAAGTGATAATTTTTGCACAATGAATTTAACCAACGAAAATTTCATGAGTCATTTTCAAATTATGTGATACATGAATCAGTCTATGCATTGTGACAATAGCGATTGAAATATTTTATCGCTATTAGCTAAGATTATGTGTACCCATAATTGATCTAGTGCGGGTGCAGCTGTATATCTGACCTGGTGTGGGTGCAGCTGTATATATCTGATTTATAAGGTTTTCCTGTAGATGTATAAATAATGATCAAAATTGTTTAATCTTCTCATCATACTTTATCATCAAGTTTATAATTCTGAATACATCAACAGAGTTATGCATCCTTGGGAAAATTTAAAATAATTGAAAAAGATCCCAGGACGCGATAATTTTTTCTTGAATATCCAATAACCGTGATTAATTAAAGAAATGTTAAATTATTTTCTGAATATATGTAGTTGCTTACTGTAAATAGGTGTACATTTTAAGTAAGGAAATATTTTGGGGTACATTCCCACTATGACTATTACGAAATAGGTCACTTTTATTAACGTACATTCCATTAACGTACTTCCATTAAGTACTTACTTAACATTAACGTACTTCCATTTTCAACATAATCGAAAATTAAATAGATTCTCATTGATGTATTCAAGGTGGGACATTGTGATTAACTTTGCGAGCACGGACATGCTTGTAATTATTGAAGGGACTTCTCTGTCATCAATTATGCACGCTGGAATATTTTCAGTTCTTTGCGTGGCTGAACGCAGCGATGCTCCGCTGATAACTTGCACTCAATTACAGGGACGGTGTACTCATTAACTGATAACTAGGTGACGGTTGGGTGAGGGTTGAGTAAGGGTTGGGTGAGGGCTGAGTGAGGGTTGGGTGAGGGTTGGGGGAAGGAGGTTGTACACTATAAAGGTAGAGGTTGGCTATGCAGGTGGGGATCAATATCTTACAGACCACAGACGTGGAGTTGGGGACAGGTGGAGGCATGTGTAGGTGGAAGTAGGTGGAGGTTTCATGAAGGCTTTACCTTTGTTCTTTACCTCGTTTCGTGTGCGTGTCTCATGGACTCTTCTTTCTTTGATACTTCTCCATGTCACACTCTACTCCTCTGATACTTCTGCATGTCACACTCTACTCCTCTGATACTTCTGCATGTCACACTCTACTCCTCTGATACTTCTGCATGTCACACTCTACTCCTCTGATACTTCTGCATGTCACACTCTACTCCTCTGATACTTCTGCATGTCACACTCTACTTCTCTGATACTTCTCCATGTCACACTCTACTCCTCTGATACTTCTGCATGTCACACTCTACTCCTCTGATACTTCTCCATGTCACACTCTACTCCTCTGATACTTCTCCATGTCACACTCTACTCCTCTGATACTTCCCCATGTCACACTCTACTCCTCTGATACTTCTCCATGTCACACTCTACATCTACTTTACTTTACATCCTAGTCTAGCAGATTATTAGAGGAGTGTGTGGATAAGGAAGCAGGGAAAGCGGAGGTACAACCAAACAGTGTAGGATACCTGTACATTTTTGTATTGAATTTCGGGAGTTCTTTTTATAAAACATAAATAATTAAAACATGTACGCTGAAATACAGAATAAATTTTATTGGCTTACGACAAAATAAACCGCATTATAACCCTAACACTAAGCTGCAATGGAAAAATAAATCATTCGGTTCAGAACTATATGGAAAAATATCTGGAACGGAAGAACAACGCATTAGATCCCATGCTAAATAAAATGAAGGATAAATATTGGGTAGAGTTCGGCCGCTTCTGGAGACGCATTCACAGAGGGAGTGCGGCGTGGTAATATTAATATTAAGTATTCCAGAGGGGGTCGTAACACAGCTGCTTCATAACTTGTACTGAGGAGGTCAATACGAGGGAGATTATGAAGGGGAGAAGGAGAGAGGGAAAAGGGGAGAGAAGGAGAGTGGAGAGGGATAGAGTAAGATGGGGAGAGAGGGTTTGGGGATAGAGGAAGAGGGGAGAGGAAGAAAGGTGTTGGGGGTCGGGGAAAAGGAGAAGGTTCTGCGTGACTTTCTGGCTTCATGACTCATTTACATTATATCGCTGCGCAAGTTTACGAGACGTGTCAGGTGTGTATACAGCACAAGTACATACGGTACAAGTACATGCAGAACATGACTATGCAGTACATGTAAATATGATACGCGTGACGTACAAGTACAGACTGTACTGACATGTAGCGCACGTGCACGTGAGGGAGAAATGCATTGCGCACCAGCAAAAACTGAATCAATTAATTCTTCCAGCCGGCGCCAGGCTCACACCCACCAGCTACAGCGTCGTCAGCACTGCAGGTGCTCCCAGTACAATGCAGGGGGCGGATCGATGCTTCGTGGGGGGGCCGTACTGCAGTCTTTAATAGGCTCATCTGGGGACAACCCCCTCATCTATACAACCGGCATAACCTAATCGAAAACCTATTCACTCGGCACAACCCGAAGAGGAGTGTCACCTGAGATCGCGAGACCATCGACTAGAGAATATACTCTCCACTTAAGTGTACAGTGAGTCAGGTGTGTAATTTTTTGATATTAGATTACACATTTTGAATCAATATTAAAACTGAATATAAGCCTATGACTGTGAAACGAAGGCTAAAGCTCATTTAAAATCTCAAATATTAAGTGATTGAATATTTATGCTACCGAAAAATTTCTTGATGATACGAAAATTCTATAAGATGTAACAAAATTTCATTTTCTACCATGAACAAGGAATTGTGACTAGCAGCGCATGTTGAAACTTCATAAACGTAATGAGGAGCTCATAAACTTCATAAACACCACTTCATAAACTTCATAAAACTTCATAAACACAAGTGTCATAAGGAGGTACGAGCGACTACTTACTTACTACTTAGTCCTCTTCGGACCTAAGGTGGTCCATAAGGGCAGCAATAAACCTTCTGGACACCTAATGGAAGAAGAGTCGGTAGACCAAACGGAGGTGAGAACACTTGCAATTTATTTCAATAGTATATTTTTTTCAAATGAAGTATTTTTTGAGGAACATCTATTGCCACCGTAGCCACCGTAGTCGAGTGGTCTGCGGCCCGTGTTCTGTATCGGGTCTCTGCTTGTGCAGAAAGACTTCTGCGGGTTCGAAACCCGGCCATGAATACGAGCTGTTTCTCGTTTCACGCCGTGAGCTCGCACTTATCGGTAAGACCTCAACTCCCCGCCCATGGACACATCCCAGGATCGTCGCATGGAGCTCACCATCATCCTTACTCTAAGAGTGTTAACCTTAAGAATTTGAAAAACCAATGTACTAAATGTCTATGTACTGTGTACCTGATTGGAAATAAAGATTGTTTGTTTGTTTTGCTTATATTTTGAGAACTATGACTATTTCTGTGTACATTTCTCAAAATATGAGGGTGACAGTTCGTCGCGGGCTGTGTCTGTGTTTGGCTTCTTCTGCTTAGGGTCAGCCCTGAGGGTGGTCTTCCTTATGGAAGATTGGCTTATGGTTGTCGTATTCCCCATGAAGCTTAGATAGTTTTAGTTCAAAACACATTGAACTAAAGTATTGGATTAAGGAAATTTAGAGTAGAAAATAAGCTTTCAAAGAATAATGAACTATAATCTAAATATTCGACACAGATGAATTATCGAATATTGATAAAGGTAACGAGGTAAATTAGTTATCTTTCTGTTCCTGCATCATTCCACAAACGGAGATTAGTCTTAAATCAATAGAGCATATGCAAATGAAAAATTTGGTCACCGATGTTTTTTTTGTAAATCGAAGAGGAATTAAATGAAATTTCACCCTTCCAAACTTGAATTAAATTTGGCATCCCATTTATACCTTGAAATTAGATACCGTTTCATTTTCATCTCATCGATATTCAATTTTACATTTCAATGGATAAATATCAGTATCAATTTTATATATCAATGAATAAAAACAAAAAGTTTGAAAAATCCTTCTTTCAATTACGACTGAAATTTCACCCTAGTATCAGAACATTAAACATACACGTGAAGCCTAACTTGCATCGAGGTATGATAAGAGGATGCTATATGTGAACTATAACTCATATACCATTCAATTAAACACGTGCTGCATAAATGTACAAGACACACTTATGATATGAGATGTAAGATGGAAATGTGATGTAGTTTAGAGTACCGGTCTCAGATTGTAACCTTTATGAGTTAATGTCAACGACTGAAGTTTATCAAGGGTGGTCATCTATTGAACTTTTTTCTACGATTCGATGTTCGGCGTTGCTTTAGTTAATCACTGCTGAAGATCGGTGTTTAATACCTTGCGTCTGCAAAAAATTACAGAAAAACTCAGACGAATATTAAAAAGGTTTAAACCTCACAGTATACTAAACTTAACTTCAAGACAGAACTCATACGAGTAGTGCATTTATTTTTATAGTACTCATACACGACTGAGAATTCTTGAAATACCTAAAAAATAATACTTTGCGAACTTTTCTATGTATAAAGAGGAGGTAGCTTAGAAACAAACGTACATGACACTTTTGAGATGCATCTATAATGAATTGGTACGTCTTTGTTTCGCTCTTTGGGGTAAAACTAAAAAGTAACGAATATATGGTAACCTGCACAGC
This sequence comes from Trinorchestia longiramus, assembly GCA_006783055.1. NCBI lineage: Eukaryota > Metazoa > Arthropoda > Malacostraca > Amphipoda > Talitridae > Trinorchestia > Trinorchestia longiramus. The sequence goes on from VCRD01000889.1 coordinate 7,375, forward strand.
GGTGAATGTCTAAAACGAAACAAACACAACCGAGGTAAAAAAATTAAAGTTTGAAACATTTTATTACATAGTTATCTGAAAATTTCTAAGTGAAAGATGCAAAAAACGTGGTGGCTAAGGTAGTTGATTTGTGGGTTCATTCAAAACAGGTGAGAATGCATAGATTAGTTTAATTCTAGTATGCTTCATATAAGGAGCAATATCAACAGAACACGTCACTTTAACGATGTCATCTTAGTTTTTCTCAAGATAATTAACGATTGACGGTCTTTCATGGACTAATTGAAAATGTATGCAGCCAAAATAATATGACAATAACATTATTGTAGCAACAGATGCTGTATTAATAAAATTTTCCACAGTAATAATGGTGAGTTCAACACAAGCTACATCCCTGGTCATTATGGTGAGTTCATTACAAGCCACATTTTTGCTTCACATCGTAAGCCTAAATTGGTCATCCTGACCAGGACGCCCGATAAAGCAAGTAATCATCAGTCATGTTGACCAATTAGTCATATAGTGATGAGGTTCTTTATCTCTTCAGCTGACGACCAAGTGTGGCAAACTGGTTCTTGTGTGACAGTAAAATGATGAGCGCAGATATTGATGACTGAAATGATCATCATTTCTACACATACAGTAATGCGTAGTCGCTGCAGTATGTTAAGACACATTCGAAAGATTACGAAAACGTTACCAAGCAATACTGTAGTCCACATAGCCTTTAATCATATTTCATTTTTAAACGAATAAATACTTTATCTCAGTCGTTATCTTGCCACCGTTGCATCAAAAAGATGTTCCTTAAAAAAGATCACTTTTTGGTTCAGTGAATGACATTTGAAAACTGATCTAACATTAAATTACTTTGGAAGGTACACTTAAAGGGCATCAAGATGATTGACACAGAGCAAAATGTTATTTAAGATTCTGTTCTGTCTGAAGTAATTAGATTGACAGCACCCAAGAGGATTGAATGCATGAAAGATGAATGAATGCATCAAGAAAAACTGAAATATATATATATTATATTATATATCTATATATAGTTATATATATACTTGTATATATGTATATAGTAATAGTTATAGTACTTCTATATACATATATGCAAGTATAATTGTTACTTCATTGTGTAGCAGCACACGCAGCAGTCTCCAGCATGATGAATAGGCATGTAATAATCGAATGTATGTCCCGTAACTTAGCTCAACACAGTGAGCAAGCGAACTGTCACGGTAGTAGAAATTACAGTTTTTACGCTAGATCATCGGTGGAGCGCTATAATTACCCTGAGAAAAACCTCCCCTCAATGCCAGCAATCATGGAGTGACAAAAAAGAATTGTTGCTCTCTTCGGTTGTCGCGAGCTACGTAACTTTCAGACGCAAAGAGGGCGGTTTGTGTGGAGTGGGTTTTGTCTCTCATTGATGGAAACTGAAAAAGCCAGCAATTTTTAATGCTGAAGTTGATATTTGCTAGTTTATGACTTTATTAGAAGATTTGAAATATTTATTGTAAGTGGTTTTTGTCTAATTCAGTTAACGGTTATTTTGTGAAGCCATTCGTTCAATACATGAAACCATTCGTTCTCTATAATAGTCTTAATGCATTTATACCGAGAAGTATGACCTCCATGACACAATATAAAATGTTAAAGTAATCGCTGAAGGGTCTAGTATTTTAGACTTACGCAGTTTAGTATCTTTATTCATTTTAAGAGAAGAACCTGTTTTAAATGATACACAATCTGCCTACCCACTCTAGGTTGTTAATTTTTTATGTTAAATTAGTCTAGGTTGTTAATTTTTTAGTATTCCATTTCCTAAGAATGTTTTCTCATTTAGTTCATAGTGTACTCCTTATATATTTTATTTTTCCAAATGTTGAAAATTAACTTGAAAGTCGAAACGTTAAAAATGTTTATATATATATAAAATATATATATATATATACATATATTTATGGTTATTTTTTGAGGGGGGAAGGGTTCTCTGTTTAACCCTTTAGCGATGGCGATGAAAAGGACCATACGGTCCTCTTTTACGGTCTTTGGGAGAATTGTTCTAATAATTAAACAGTGAGCAATATGAGGTTGCTACTAGGTTTGAACGCGGCGGCATGTTACAGCGTCGTTCTTTTGGCTGCCTGGCTCTCAGCGTGCTTCATTGCATCAGTGTACAGACGGTCTTTTTGAGCTTAGACGTACAAACTAGAAAAAAATTGGTCGCTAAAGGGTTAATTTACTCAAGTAATTCAGAAAAATGCGTGTTCTGAAGATGTAATTCAGCATATAATTAAAACACGTTATTAATAATTGACGCCCTAATGCAACACATTTTACTACATAACAATACTCTGTGAAGATTTCTTACCATTTGTTGTATTTGATGTACGGCATTTGAGTTAAGTCACAAATCTTCATGAAGGCCGAACTATTTTTTTTCGAGGGCCTGGTTCGATTATTCAGTTTGGATGTTGATTGCACTGCCTACTGAAGGGTAGAGTAACTTGCGTCAAAGTTCATGACCACAAAATTCATTAATATAAATATAAAAATAATTTCAATGTTTTATTCTGTTTAAACTCTTTTCATTGATGTTCATTTTATTTTACATTAATTTAAGTATATAATCAATGTTTAAAAATTATGTTTTTATTTGATACATTAATGTTTATATTTTATTTTCACAATAAAACAATTGAATACTGTAAAACGAAACATAAAATACCATAAGATATCATAATTTTTTATAGAGATCTTGTATTTTGTACAATATATGGTGTTATTCATGGATAACTGGAAATTATTCATGAGCTATGGGGCCATCTGACACACACTAACAAATGTTTTATTTTTCTCTCATTTTAATTTCTTCACTTGGGGATTTAGATTCCGGTATAAAATGTTGTTTCTACTAGTTAATGATACTCTTGGTCGATCATGTTGATCGCATCACTTGAACGAGTTCGTCTATTTATGGCGAAATTGATGAGACAAACTACACACAAATTTATAACATAAAAATATTCTTATTTCACTATCGGAGAATACAGCAACAAAAACTATTTTCCCAAACGGACTCAGTCACTGACATCCAACAAGAGTATTCTGTTAGTAACCGAATACTCGACTCTTCGTGCTTCAATTAAATCCTTTTCACAGGAGAAACCAAGAGGTACTTAATTGGTCAGAAGTTGACTGTCACGTGAAGACTGGGACATGCGTGCAAAATAGTGCGTTGTGTGCGAGTTAGGCTATTATCTGCTCAGAAACTACAGGGAGTTGTGGAAACGAGCAGGACATGAATACGAGGCATTTGTCTGCACAAAGGATGATGGATGAACACGATGATGTTAGACCACGTGATTAACATCCACCAAAGAGCACCGATATTCGACCGATGAAGGACTCATCCGTCACAATCATCTGAGACGAATTAGGCTCAGAATTTAGCACAAAAAAGCTCTCCTGGCAATAAGGTTCAGGGAAAAAATAAATGTAATTACCCAAATGGCTCTCGGAACTATAGAGGAAATTGCCCAACGAGCGAGCGATTTTAGAGGTCGGATTTCGTTGACAGACATAGACGCTACAAATGTAGCCAGTGATGGTAAACCTGTGTGCGGCGCAGGAATTTTCTGGCCTTAATAATTACAGTCAAATGTTGCATAAATTTGCTTTGCATGATGAACAAGTAAAGTAAAATATTAAAATTAAAATTGATATTTTTCAGCGTCTTAATTGAAGGTGTTAACTGAAAACAAAAATGTCTGGTCTTTTAGAATTATTTGGGTGAACTAATTATAACTACTTACTAGTACAATTTTAATAAGCGATGGATACTTAATTAAATTCTTTTATTTAATAATTATAAACACATCATTTATTTTTAGGTACTAAGCAAATTCATGATATGTATTGCCTTCCTGATCTAGACGGTGAATGCGTGGGTAGTTCCTTTCATTCTAGGTAGGGTAAATTTCTGGAGCTCAAAGCCATAATTCTATGAAATAATAATACTAAAACTCAAAGAATGATACTACGACTGAGAACAAAAAATCTAAAACCCAAACCAATAATACGATAACATATATCAATAATACTATAACCTAAAACAATAATACTATAATGAAAGCCAATAATACAGGGTGTCCATAAAGTCTCTTATAAAAGTCTCTCATAAAATCTCAACAGACTCAACAGTCTTTCACAAACAGGATCCCTGAAACACACAAATATAAAATGTGATTAAAAAATTAAATATACACTGAATACAAGAGTCCAAATCTGAATGAAATATCTTAACAATTGCATTTGCAATAAATTTTTGAAATATTAAACATGTAATGTAATGAGGAGTAATAGAAACCCAAACACAGGCTCGGACTGTTCAATTATTGCTGTTTGCACCGTATTCCTGCCAACCATTTTAATTAACTTAAATTGTTCTTTACACGTGTATATAAAACAGGAGTAAGGAAACTAATTGCTCCTTTTAAACCATCACGTTGAAGTATCTAACTAAATTGTTATGTACGACTTCTTATCTCCACCAAATCATAACAGTAAATCAAAAGAAGAGAAACTGTTCAAAGGAGCAGGAATATAATTGTCTGCATTCTTCATCGTGTAATTTATGAGTGAGGAATTAAAAGAGCATACCAGCACCTTACAAGGGTGCTGATGCAGACAAGCTCAGTTGGAGTTTGATTAAAAAAAACATGAATGTTGACAGATCCAAGTTCCCCTTTGTCTATTTCACAGTATTGAGCATATTTCATCCAATTTTTACGTCTCCCAGAAGTTTGCGTGTGGTACTTTTTCAAAGCACTGGTTCCTCTGATGATTCATATTATTGTATTACCTTAAGTGAGTTTTCATTACCATGTGAGTCATTGTTCAGATATGGGCGTGCGCCCACCGGTGCTTAAGAACCCCAGCTTTCAAGCACCTGCAAGAAATTGAGCAGCGACCAGTTCTCCAAACTCCGCCCGGGGCTTCATTCCTAATACGCACCCCTAGATCACGGTACCATTGAGGGTGCGCCCAGGAGGCCCAGAAGACACCCCTGAGCCCAGCACAGTCCAAATAAGGTGCTTCTGATGCCATCTTCGGAGACAAAACAATGCTTTGCCACGTGACATTCACCGGCCCCGATCGATTGTGTCTTCTCTATGGGGACGATTAATTTCTTTGTAGCGGCGCTGATATAATACAAAGTCAGTCGCAGCGGTGCGGATTTAGTAGAGAATCAGTCGCAGCGGTGCGGATTTAGTAGACAATCAGTCTCAGCGGGTCGGATTTATCAGGAAATCAGTCGCAGCGGTGCGGATTTATTAGAAAATCAGTCGTAACGGCGAGCATTTCGAAGAAAATCAAGTATTGCCATGAAATTATATGATAGATGAACAGTTCGAAGCGTAGTGCTGGAACATGTCACTGTAAAATGTTGTAAGTTATTGGTGGGTGTTGGTGCAGGTATTGTTTATGCCAGAAGGTAACACAAATACATAGTTGGAATCATTTCCAATCGAAGACGGGCTACTAGAATCAATAAATAATAAGAATAGTGAGCAGAAGCAGCAAAAATTTCCTTAAATGAAATTACAGGCGACCATACATATAGAATCAGTGATATTATGTCGAAGTGGTCTGATTAATGTCATGGTAATGTTGGTATTCAGTGATGTCATGTCGAAGTGGTCTGATTAATGTCATAGTAATGTTGGTATTCAGTGATGTCAAGTCGAAGTGGTCTGATTAATGTTATAGTATGTTGGTATTCAGTGATGTCATGTTGAAATGGTTTGATTAATATCATAGTAATGTTGGTATTCAGTGAGGTCATGTCTAAGAGCCCTAATTAATGGTATTGTTAGCATTGGTACGCTAATTGCTCCAGTTATGAGCTACCCTACAACAATCATAATTAATTTAACCAAAATTTCTGGGTTGGGTGTCCAGTTAGAATTTTAGACATCGTTGCAGCAGGTTTGGTCATTAATTTTTATGTTCTTCTCACGGCTCAATACGCTGCAAAACTTACGTATGCACCTAAACTTTCTGTTTGTCTGATATATGGCTTGTTTTTATTTCCATTTTCTAAATCTAAAATACATGCACTTCGTTCTTTATTGACTTATGTTTCCTTTCACAACTTGATGTTAGTATGAAATGGTTCAAAAAATCAGATCTTGAAGCAGCCTTCGGTTACCTCGTACATTGCATGTTTTCACTATAGTATATGAATTTTTTATAACATATTTCTCAAAAGATTATATTTAGATTCACGGGTGGGTGCTTTTCATGTAAATGTATGATATTGAAGCATAATCACTTAATTTCGAAGTTAAGCCTCGGGTTCAGTTTCAGTTAAAATCTAAGCTCACATCTTAGATTTCCTTCAATCCTAAACAAAAATGAGCGATTTTGAATTACCGAATCTAAGCTGAATGCCGAATTTACAACGATTTAAGCCCATTTCTGTAATTAGCAAGAGAATTATGATGAACAAAGATATAAATCCTTATTGATTCGATCTTCAATTTAGGGTGGAACGAATACGCATGCAATTGTCAGATCAAAAATGAACTATTTTAGTAAAAGAGCGGTAAAGACAGAAGTGAAGATTGTAGCTTTAAAACTGTTGTGGCTCCGACTCGAAAAGAGCTTATTTTACGGCTTGCTGTTGTAAAGCAAAAGCTCGTGATTCTCAATGTTTGGTACTTTTATGTTTCCCCTTAGCATATCTTTGATTCTACTTCTAGCCTTTTTCTAATCTATAACATGCATTGTCCGATCCCCCATTCTATGATATTCATTGTCAGTACCCTGTTACCATACAAGTTATATGTATGGTTAATCCCTAACCTGTCACCTATTTTTCAAGCTTTTGCACGTGAAACCCCACCCATAATCTACTACTATTCACCTAACTTATTACACTGAATATTCACCAACTTTTTGAGGCTTATATTCAACTTATTATTAGCTCGATTCATATTCTAAGCTCAGTCGGACTTAGCAATTCCATTCAACTTATGACGAGGCCTTACCTGCCGAGAGCTCTTGCAGCGAACGATTGAACTTTCAAGAGACTACAGAATCAATGGAACTTCAATTATGGAGATCTGCGCCGAGCCAAGGGAGAGAAGATTCCTATATTTTGAAGTGCCTGGGAGATCCACATACTGAAATTGAAACAAATTTCATGCATCGTAGGTAAAGTGCTGGTAGACTAGGATAGATATTTTGTAGACTTTGATTGTTTGATGAAATAAAGGATGAAATAAATATGATATCAAGGATATTTATTAGATGTTTAGGCACAACTTGTGTAACATGTTTAATGGCTTTGCAACTAAAAATTCATACCCGCGTGCTTAGACTGATATTCAATAAAATGTCAATTTTTCTCACACTTAAAATCGATTAAGAATGTGAGTTCATGAATCACTGATTCATTTTGAGGTTCCCTGGTTTATATTAAAGTTTAGAATTCGTTATAATAATTATAGAATATTAATTTCATAATTCCATAGATACTAGTAAAGCTTCTCCTATTATACAGAAATCAACGTAATATAAATAAAATAGCATCTCGTAGCATTTTCTCTTTTTCATGATGGTATAAATTTTACAATTTCTTCCCTGACAAAATTTCGTCTTTAGTGTGCTACATAAAAGCTAAGCATAGAATCCGCTCGCTTCTGGTACTTAGCTTTCATAGGCTAATCGTGCAGCCGGTATGAGGAATTGACCTCTACACTAGGTGAGTAGGTCGAAGTACTAGCTTTACTTATTCGGGTACTAACGTATCAGAAGTTGTTAACTATGAGTGATTCCTCTTAATTCTTAGTGAAAGATCATTGCCAAAGAACGCATCCTAAGGGCGTTTCAAAACAATCAAGAAGTTATTGAGCAGGGAAGAGTCTCATAACTGCTATTAAAATGGTTATGTATGAATGAACAACTTACTTGTGATCAACACCAAATAATCATTAGGAGCTTTCTTAATTAATAAACATCACGTTTTAAAAATATGGAACAGTACTTGTAAAAGAGCGTATAATTTCTTCATATAGAACTTTAGGATTTAAGGTCCTGATTTATGAAAATAAATAGGTGTCTGATTAATTAGCTACTCCACTTAGGCCAATTCATCACGTTGAGACGATGCAGCTAAATATATTTGGGTGGAACTTACAAAAAATACTCTTATAAGCTTTGAGATATAGGCCCAGTGTGCCGACTGAGATAGAGAGGGAGACTCAGTGAGCGTTTAGAGGTAAATCTTTGGTTGTCGCTGGACAATTAAGACACAAAAATAGATACAAATAAGTCTTGAACTCTTGTGTGAGTGCAACAAGACTTCAGGAACTTTGAGAACTAAGAAAATTTTTTTTCAGAATGGCAGCCTTCCTGATACGAGGTGAACTATCAAGGAACTTTATTTTAACACAAACTTCGATCTCACCAAATGAAACGGTTCTTGAGCACAACAAAAAATATTTAAATGATATCATAAATAAATAGAAAACAAGTGCCCTACATGCAGCATGTGTACAGACATCACCACTGGGAACGGAAGTCAGCAGTTTTGTTTAGTCGTGCCTGCTAGCGTCCTGTCAGGGTGAAATCGAGCGTCCTCATTGGTCGAGGTTGATGTAACGGTGTCTGCATTTTACTGCGGTTGGTCACTGCTGCGGTCTTTGGAATCAATGAGCAATATTTTCATGCAAGTAGTGGCTACCTGGTCTAGGTGAGAAATGTAAATTACGTACAAATATTTTTGTTTACAGTATGCCAGTATGCAATGTAAGGGAATTGCTTTCTAGGTGGGGAGGTGGGTGGGAGAGGAGCAAGCACAGGAGGGAAGTTGGGTAAAGAAGGGGTAAGCACAGGAGGGGTGTTGGAAGGGGTTGTGGGGCAAACACTTCGATGTTAAAACGAGAGCAAGGAACGGTTCTGCCTGGAGAGTTGAAATGAATTAGAAACAAACTTATTTTTCTCAGAGTTTTTAGAGTTGCACTTACAGCATGTTTGAAAATATGGCAGTGTGAATACACGACACTCACAGGAGGGTTTTTACATTCAACATTAATAACAAATACTACGTGATGTCCGGTATTACCCTGTGCACTATGACACATGTGTGTTTGCCTTATTTATTTTCCTTGTACAACTATGAAAACTTGATCAGAGGCATGAAATTATTTTTGTCAATATTTTACTCATCTAGTACTGACTTGTACTCGCCTAGTGCTGACTTGTACTCATCTAGTACTGACTTGTACTCACCTAGTACTGACTTGTACTCACCTAGTACTGACTTGTACTCACCTAATACTGACTTGTACTCATCTAATACTGACTTGTACTCACCTAGTACTGACATTCACTCAACTAGCACTAACCTGTACTCAAATAGCACTAACCTGTACTCAACTAGCACTGACTTTGTCTCTCAGTTCACCACTAAGAGAAATAAGATGCATAATTTTAGTCGTACATATTAGAGCAAAAAGTGTTCATAACGAAGTAACCATCTCTAATTTCAACTGAGGGAACAAATAAATGAATAATTATAGCCGCGGCTTAACTAGAACAAACTAACGCTTCATTCTGGGTATACAGGGAGCCTTCGGCAACTGAAATCCATCCGTAAAAAACAGTTTTTACCTCCATCCACTAGATCAATAATCAGTGAATAAACTAGCGTAACCAGCGTGAGCTAACTAGGGTGACTAGCGTGAGTTTACTAGGGTAATTATCGCGAGCTAACTAGGGTAATTAACGTGAGCTGACCAGCGTGAGTTAACTTGCTAGCGTTCTGATGTTTAAAGTTATCGTACATAAAATATCATAACTGTATAATACGAACATTACTTACTTTCATTTCATTACATACCTCTGCTGTATCATTATGTGTCATATTGCAGGCTGTTGGACACAACTTAAAATCATGTTTCCACCGCTGCATTTGCGAGGAGGGTGCTCACCTTCATTTACTTTTTCTAAGAAAACTGCCAGCAAGCCCCTAAAAATTTCAGCAACAGCACTACAGGTGAGGCAAAAGCTCATTAGGTATATAATACATTTATTCACAATGTTTCACGCAGCGTTCACACGGCACACAGCGCACCACCCATCATACTACGTAACCTTTTTATTATTATTGCCCTCTCTGCTAAACTACCGTCACATCCATAAACGTACCACACAAACATCGCTTTACGCTCCCTAGAAGTTTTATCCTAATTTTATACATAGATCCAACGCTGCACACCCGGCAACAAATATCCAGACAATCACCACCGATGCCCTCTGGAGCGTCTCTGCGAAAGTAATTGTACGGTATTTCACCGGTAATTGCCATTTCAATGGCCCTGAAGCTCGTTTGTGGGGATTAAAGTAATATTGTTGCAATGAACTCAGCACGCATAATCATCTGTTGTTTCGAATGCGAAAACACGCCATGCAAACAGCGTCCAGTGTTTTCTTAAAGAAATGTTACGAGTCTGGGATTTTTTTGAAATCTCATTTCTCACAGTATCTTATGAATGACTGTAACAAACATAAATTAGAAATTAATTAACGAAGAATTGAAATTATTAATGGATTAATTCAATACGGACCATATGCGTTCGTCCTCTTTATTCGATGTTGTTTTCTGAAAGTTTGTGTATACTCGCATTTCGGAAGTACCTTCGTCATAATAGTAGTGATAAAGAGTGCACCCAGTTATTTACTGTTGTTATAGGGCAAAATTCGCACGCTTGTGGCTGCAGCCAAAAGTTTGAATTCTAATAATATCTATAAGTGAAGTCCGGAACTGCTTCAGCTGTAATAAATGTGAAATGTGGCATAGGACCCCAACAATTTCGAACATAATACTAAAATTATGTTTCCTATCGAAACAAACAAAAATTAAGCCGGTCAGAATTTTCCTTCACTCAAATTCATTGTACTGATGTTTTAAAATTCAAATGTACGAACGATATAGAAAACCTACAGACCTAAAGGGTAAGTGGATAGTACAATTTTTTAACCTATATTTGAAATACTTTGAAGCTCCAAAAGTGGATATAAATCAGAATAAAAAACGCACAATTATTTTCTTGCCTGTGTACTAATAGCGATATGAACTTAATAGCGACATGTATATCGTTGAACAAAAGAAGTGGTAAAATTGGAAAGACAAATAGGACTCATCTTGTACCTCTGACTGGGTGCTAAAAGTGCCATATTAGGATCTATCGCGTTAGAGCTCCGGTGGTTAGAAATAAAGCAAACTGAAATGTCAAGTCTGACGTGTAAACAAAGAGATATATCAATCCTTATATCAGACAGAAGAGATATAGTAATCCTTATGTCAGAATGAAGAGATATAGGAATCCTTATATCCTACTGAAGAGATATGGTAATCCATATATCCTACTGAAGAGATATGGTAATCCATATATCCTACTGAAGAGATATGGTAATCCTTATATCCTACTGAAGAGATATGGTAATCCTTATATCCTACTGAAGAGCTATGGTAATCCTTATATCATACTGAAGAGATATGGTAATCCTTATATCCTACTGAAGAGATATGGTAATCCTTATATCCTACTGAAGAGATATGGTAATCCTTATATCCGACTAAAGAGATATGGTTATCCTTATATCCTACTGAAGATATATAGTAATCCTTATATCAGACTGAAGAGATATAGTAATTCTTTTATCAGACTGAAGAGATATAACAATCCGTATATATAACTGAGTATAGAAGGAGCTAACATAGATAAGGCTTATCATTTGAAAATGAGTGTATTAATGTAATAAGAAGTTAATACATACAACCATGTTAATCCAACGTCTATGAACGGTGAAAATTATTCCTCGCATCATCATTTGAAGAAACAAATGTTCTCTACAACACGCAAGCAAGTACTTTGTTTGATACTTTCATTGCTCTATGTATGAGTTCCAATTGCTTAAGACATGCCATGTGGGCTTTGTGGTGTTAGGTTTGCTTTTTTCTATGATTTATCTAAATAGCTGCTCCATTTGATGTGTTGACCTTTCACCATCAGGTAAAATTTAAATGTACTTAAATATCAAAATATTTGATTTAATTGTGTACGGGTGTTATTATTGAACTCTTGTCTACAATGAAGTTCCAGAACAAACTCATCTATTAAACGTCTTCCCGTTATTTGCTTAAGCTGCTCATTTCCGCTCTTCATTCTTTACTATACTTTGTATCGGGACTCCCAAAATAGCGTGATTTTGGGGCTTCAGCTTGGCTTACACTAGATTATTATACTCATAAGAAGCTTTCCTGAGCGATATTAGGATTTAACGTTGCGAACTTTGGCGAGTACAGTGCGTCAAATTGAAGCATAGCGTGTTTCTCCCACGCAATTTAGGAGGAAATCTCGCTACATAGGAAAGCCCGTTGTGAGCGCCATCTTGTGCGATAAATTTTGCGGTGAAGAGAATGAAATTCCAGGACTACAAAGCTCGTTTCGAGGGTGACAGCAAAGGGTCACCGCACCAACAAATACGCTCAAAAGGGTTCAAAATCGAGTCTGAGTATCGTTGCGGCCAGCTTTAGGTTCTATAATGGCAGACAGGATCCATCGAAACCGATTCTAGCTGGAATACTGTGTTTGGGTTTGCTCGCATACAAAAGAATCAGACTCTCCAAAGCGCCTTTGTGGATACTACACTGCCAGGAGGACGTGAAAAATGGTCATTCTTACATCGAGAAAACTCTATTGAAGCTCAGTGCTCCCAAAGAGGTTTCATTTTATGAGGAATTTAATGTTAGTGATGTTCGGTTGTGTGAGCACTATTGCTTAGGAAATGCGCCTGCTGCATAGCCCTGCTCTCAGTGCAGATGTATTGAGTTTGCTGACGTTGACGTGAGATCATATCCATCGATACTTCAATAATTATTTCTAATCGTTCGCGCTTATATTCTGTAAGTTTTGTTTGCAAGTTTTTAGATTATTATTCATTGATATAATCATCTATTATATCAAATGCTTAATTGCAATGTGAAAAATACTCGATAATTAAAAAGTGTCAGAGTTCTCATCAAGATCATTTAAGTTTCTTTTCGTAAATTTAAAGTTTTTCCAATGTTGACGACTTTTTTTCATACGACAGACGATTTTTTTTCTTCTGAATATTTTTCTGGAATGAACTCATGATTTCCACGTGATGATTTTCCAGTGATAATTGTCTCATGAATACAAAAATTTAACTCTCGTATTTACTTGCTACTTTTTTGTATTAAGACGATCTTTCAAGATAATCTTTCTGTCAAGGCAATCTTTCAAGACATCACATTTATATTCAGTTGAGTTTCCTCCCAGAATACCTCAAAACAATGAGGCTGTTGCACTCATAACTATTATTGACAAAAAAGGCATGTGGTTTGGTGTGCATGGAAGATATTATAAAATACGAAACACTAAACTAAACTAAACGACTAAATTGCATTCTCAATTCCAACTTCATGAACAAAAATTCATGTAAAATGTCGTTTTACGCACTATTGACCTAGTTAGAAAACAATTTTCTACCGTGATATGAAACAGTAATTCTAATTATAGAAATTGTACATATTCCACAAAGCGATATTATTTTTATAGCATTTTTCTATTTATTCATAGGTAACTTAACGTAGTGCATTAAAAAAATCCATGCGAAATAAGTTTCCCCCACCCACACAGTTCCATTGCACTTGTATTTAATGAGATCATCATAATTTTATTCAGCCTAAACACATGAAATACAACACACAAGCATACATGCACGAGCACTTCAACAAACTGGATGAACATAACAGCGAGGAACATCTGCTCTTTATGACGGGCCCCGGCCTTAATGATGGGCCTTACAATTTAGTAACTTGATATTATTGTTCGATTTTTGCCAAAGCTCTTAAGGGTATGAAAGGCCTTGTGGGACTTGAATAGGATGAGCTAGAAAAAGAAGCTGCACTTTTTTAAAATAACCGAGCTGTCCTGAATCACTACTGTATGCTGGAGCCTGCGCTGCCGAGGTCGTGGAGGCCAGTTGAGGTCGAGGCTTCTTTCTTTCATGAATGAACAAAGTTTTCTTGAAAGCCTCAATGAAAAAATGCAGTGCTTTTTCCATCCTTTACCAGCGTCTGCTCTGGGTCTTGCATGTTTTCTATATCTATTGCAACAGAAAAGTTCAGGCCCATGTTTTTGGGCTATGACAAATAGTTTAGGTTTAAGGTAAACATTCTAGGCAGTAGTTTATTTAAGGTATTTATCTAGGACACTAATTGAAGGAAACACTCTATCAAGATAAAAGTCATTAATGAAGCTTTCTTTGAGATAAAAGTTTGGAATTATAGTTTTATTTTTTATGAATCAAAGACATCACTTCTATACTTCTTGCAGTGCATCAGTCTAGCGACAGAAATACGATTTGGATACAGTAACAGAGCAAAAAATTTGCATTTATATGCATCCATTTTCACAGAAAATCTCTGTAAATTATCCCTAAGGATGTTCCAGCACACAATCGTGAAGAGGATGCAGAACTCCCATCGTAGATAACGAGAGGCTTCTGCTTAACTGAGCTGATGCATTTTATTTTACTTGTAGTCCGTCGTGTGCTGAATAGCCCTTACCACAACTCCATGATTTGATTTAATGATGGCCTACGCACCACCAAGCGTGTTAAACTTTTCATTTCAAAGGTGGTTGAAAGAATGACTGTTGGTAGAACTTTTCAATTAATAATATGTACTATTCATTCATTCCCCTCGAACTATTGATGAATCTGCTTATAATTTGTTTGATGAAAGTTTAGTGGGTAAGTTAACTTGTGATAAATTGGTTGCTTCTAGTTTGCGTGTGTTGCTGACTAACGTATTAGTGATGGTGCGTCTGTTGCTGTCTAACGTATCAGTGATGGTGCATGTATTGCTGACTAACGTATCAGTGATGGTGCATGTATTGTTGACTAACGTAACAGTGATGATGCGTGTGTTACTGACTAACGTATTAGTAATGATGCATGTGTTGCTGACTAACGTATTAGTGATGGTGCGTGTGTTGCTGACTAACGTATTAGTGATGGTGCATGTGTTGCTGACTAACGTATTAGTGATGGTGCGTGTGTTGCTGTCTAACGTATCAGTGATGGTGCATGTATTGCTGACTAACGTATCAGTGATGGTGCATGTATTGTTGACTAACGTATCAGTGATGGTGCATGTATTGCTGACTAACGTATCAGTGATGGTGCATGTATTGTTGACTAACGTAACAGTGATGATGCGTGTGTTACTGACTAACGTATTAGTAATGGTGCGTGTGCTGCGAACTAACGTATTAGTGATGGTGCATGTATTGTTGACTAACGTATCAGTGATAATGCGTGTGTTGCGGCCTAACGTATCAGTGATGGTGCATGTGTTGCTGTCTAACGTATCAGTGATGGTGCATGTATTGTTGACTAACGTATCAGTGATGGTGCATGTATTGCTGACTAACGTATCAGTGATGGTGCATGTATTGTTGACTAACGTATCAGTGATGGTGCGTGTGTTACTGACTAACGTATCAGTGATGGTGCGTGAGCTGCGGACTAACCAGTGATGGTTTGCGTACTGGGAACTACACAGCACAGGGACCCTCAGTAACAGGATACCTAAGGTAGGCTAATGACAGCCGTGGACGACAGATGTTTCGACAGCATTAGCAATGAGACGCACTTACGTACAGAAGCACACGCACGGAACTCTCTGGTACGTTATAGAAGTATACTTCGCAAAAACAAGCATTAATACTTTAAAACATAACTTATGTTTACATTGTTATGATTCACAGGAGATAAAAACTTGGATGAATGATGTATGTGCTAGTAATTTTATCAGCAAATGTTAATAAAAATGGAATATATATTGCTTATTTTTATGTTGTTTTGATCGAAAGTAGATAAAAACTATGACGAATATTGTCTCAAAATTGGTAAAAATATTAAGGCCATGAAATATAACATTCACAGCCGTAAAATACCAGCATGTTTCAGGTATCGAGGCACGTTTCTAGTTGTGTACGCATGCTAAATATCTATTTGAAAATCAAAATCCGTAATGAATTCATATTAAAATGTCAGAAGAGGCGTGGAATTGACAAAAACATCGCAGATACTGCACTCTGCACAAATTCAGCGTAAGAAACTGAGGTGCATCTAATGTTGAATTTTATAACAGAAATGTTTTGCACGCCTTGACAGTCTTGTCTTCAACTGCAAGCGTAGCTCCACAGCATTTCCGGGGCTACATGTGAAGGAAATATTCAGGAAGGTATGATAACGAATGCAGTAAATTCATTGTTATTTCATTTCTGTAATACACCTGCATAGATCTTCCCCTTTCAGGTAGCACCATCACAATATTTACGCTTTACTCTCAAATTCAATTCACTGCCAAGTCATGTTTAAAAGCCTTTTTAGCTAGGAATCTGTTTGCAAAACAATCTTTAATTTCATTTTAACAGCCGTGGGCAAAGAAGACATTCCATTTCTTAGTTCACTATAAAAACCGGACGGATCTACAGTGGTCCGCTTCCTCAATTTCAAAATTGCGACATCCTTTGGATTCAGACTGCCCTCTCCTTCCCACCTCCCCCAGGGGTAATCTGTGGATGCGGCCGAGGCCCTCGGGGGAGTCTGGCCTAAGGAATTGGTGTATGGTTTCAAAAGTGAGGGGAATTGAGGAGAATTATAGAGGCGTAAGAGGGGAGATAGAGAATGATGTCCAGAGAAATGATAGTGAATGAATTCAGTTACTGATAGATAGGTCTTTGTTCGTTTGAAAGTAGATGAACATGTATAATTCAAGTTGATACTAGTAGAAGTAAAGCAAAGTGCAGGAGTAAGAGCAAAAAATAACATATAGCTGAGGAAAAAAAAGAAAACTATACAAGAGACATGAAAAAATCGTAGATATTGAAAAGTTGTGAATAAGTAACTTAGTGGAGAGTACGAGGAAGACGAAAATCAATCAAACAGAATTTGCGGATACAGAGAAAATGATTTTAAATGGAGGAAAAAATAACGAAGGAGGATTTTGGGTTAGTAGATGGGATGATAGAAAAAATCACAAGGCAGGAAAAATGACAAAAATCGAAGATAAAAGAACCACGAAAGCATGTTAAGAGATGCAAGAAAGAAGTTGAGAAACACACAGTGAATGAGACGAAGAGATAGACAGACCAAAATACAGGCAGAACCAGAAATGCAAGAAAAGCGTCGGAGAGCATAAAACAATAGAAAAGAATCTGGGACAGAAACCTGTGTAAAAATGAGCAGAAGTGACAACGTCTCGAAAGGGGAAGAGTAAAATCATTGAGGGAAGTCACTGCTCGCGCAGGACTAGCAAAGAAAAACCTCTTCATTGGAACACTGTTCCCCTCTAATGAAGTGGCGAGGGCTTGTGAGAGGTTCATTGATACCTCTCTGGTGGGGTAAGCTCAAGTGGGCTAACCCTCGGCTCATGTCTGAGTTGTTAGTTGGTTTGGCCCCCTTTAATCAACTTAGGCAACCCATCCTAACTCGGCTCTTAGAAGCTCGTAATTTCGAGGAGCAGAATCAGCAAAACGACCTCATTTCAAGAAGATAATTGACACAACGTAAAGCAAATCCACACAAGTATTTTCTGGAAAGTTTCAGGTATTATCTCAAATGTTGCTCAATAAGAAATCAAGCTGTAGAAGTTCTCTTCTTGACTTTGACGAAGCCACCTCTAGCAACTCGTGTCATGTATGGTTGAGTTTGATGTTCTTTATTGCTTAAGAGATGTTATCGTGAAGGATTCATGACTCAACTGAAACTAGAGCTCGTCACTCTGAACTTTAAATTATGCAGCTTTCGTGAACGAAACGAATGTTATTTTAGGTGATCTCGCGCAACAAAGGTTTTGTTGTTTTAGTAGAATGAGGCTTAGGATTAGTTATTTTCCGTCACTTGGTATGGGTAGAATAATAAACACAATTCTATGTTATTATTATGTCTAAATGTGAAATACAGACAATATGTGTTTAAAGTTTTGTGTTGCTTTGTTCGGAGGATGTAAGAATTTAAAGTGATGGTTTCGTTTTCCTCGATCTAATAAAGAAAAGAAGTTAATTTTTGAGCTTTCAGCTATGGGGTTTTAAAGACCCCCAGCGTTCCTTATGAAGGAAGAGGTTGATGGTAATCACTAACGTTTAAATCTGTGCATCTTTACTTCAGCTTTGGAGCGAAGTTTACACTAGCTATGAATGACCTGTAAATACAATGTGTGTGGCATTGTTGCCACCGCCCTTTTTAATAGTTTCAGACAAAACGTAAGTCGGGTTCCCATATAAAAAATATATATACATATACGACGGAAAAAAATTCAGACATTTTTCAGAAATTTAGCTCTGAAAAGGAAAAACTAATTCTATTCATTCTCTTTTGTTTCTAATAATTTTATAGAACATATGACACAAAGTTAATTTTCTCATGTATGCAAATTTGAACTATAAATTCCATCATTAAATGGGCAACTAATTTGGTGAAGAGCAGCTGGTAAAGTGCAGATGCTCAAACAAAAAGAAAGCCACAAAAACTTTTAAATCACAGTTGCAGTGGAACAAAAAGCTCCTCTGCTACAGTGTGTGTTCAGATAACAGATTGACACTCGAATGACTCCACGTTTGTTAGATTTTACGTTTAAAATTAATTTCCCGACGACGGTATATCGAGAATATCAGCAGGTTATTTATAATTAATTTTTAATTGCTTGGATTTATACGTGTGAATGTAGGAGCTTAACACATGAGGCAGTTACAAATTTTAAATAAACTCGTAGTATATAATTCTTTTATTTATCTGCATAGAATAGATGGCATGAGCTCCCGTTTAAAAATTTATCAGTTGACGAGGCAGGGGGAACTTCCCTTGTGCAAGTGAGGGCTCCTTAATTTTAAAGGGAACAAAGTGCTAATTGTCTCTGCCAGGAGACCGAGGGTCCGAGGGTCTCACAAGTCCCGGATGTGTGTTCCGGATGAGCGGTGTTCTTTCCGTTACTTCTCCTGTTCCGCTACACTCGAGACGCTCACAAACACGCTTGTGCTGAGTTATGGAAAGAAAACAATTGCTCATACCTTTTGGTAGGACCAATAATAATGCAGGTAAGAGTAACTATCATATTTCCAAGGTCAATAATCACGTAGGTAGAAGCAATTATCACAGTGGCAAAGCCAATAATCATGTTTACAAGGCCATTAGTCACGTTAGTAGTGTCAATATTTACTTCTGCTTAACTTCTTTGTCTTGAAATGAATTATAGACATCGCAAAGGAGTCTAGTAAATATTCTCACACACGAGATTCCGTGACACTTTTCTAACGCCTACAGATGCTGTATAGAAAATTCTTCATTGTAGAAAAGCGAGAGGATTTCATCTTATAGGGAAACCCGTTGACAAATGGTTCGTAAATAAAGAATATTTTTTGTGTAGACGTCCTAAACGAACGAACGTTTCATTACAGGTACAGTTGAGATGATAATTTGCATGATTAAAAGTTAAATAATTACCGATAGGATTAAGAAAAAAAAATATATATATACATATATATATATATATTATGAAAATAAATTTAATTTTGTTATAAATGTCAGAAAAAAATGTATTATCAAAGATTCCACCAAAAAGAAAAATGTAGAAGAATCTCGATATACTGTGCGGTAGCTTAATTTGGAAAATAGTTTTGTGAATTTATTACAGTGAAGCATAAAATCAGTTTAAAGTGAAGCATAAAATCAGTTTAAAGTGAAGTATAAAGTCAGTTTAAAGTGATGCATAAAGTCAGTTTAAAGTGAAGCATAAAGTCAGTTCAGAGGGAAAAGCCAGTTTAGAGTGAAGCATAAAGTTAATTTAGCATGAAGCACAAAGTCATTTTAGAGGGAAACAAAGCCAGTTAAGAGTGAGGTATAAAACAAGTTTAGAGTGAAGCGTAAAGCTAGACAAGAGTGAAGCATGAAGCTAGTTAAGAGTGTAGCATAAAGCCAGTTAAGAGTGAAGCATAAAGCCAGTTAAGAGTGACGTATAAAACCAGTTTAGAGTAAAGCATAAAGCTAGAAACGAGTGAAGCTTGAAGTCAGTTTAGAGTGAAGCATAAAGTCAGTTCAGAGTGAAGCATAAAGCTAATTTAGAGTGAAACAAAATACAAGATTAACACGAAGATACTTTAAGGGCATTCTAGCACCACTTCAATGAAAGGTTGAGAGCGTTTTCAGCAATTTATTTCTGTTTTTTCCTCCATAATTTTTAACAAAAACCTTTAACGTTTCCTTAATTTTGAGCAAAGTATATATGACAATCAAACACACATTCTTGAACTCCACAATTCTAGTTATGAAAAGGGTTTTCAACATCTCTATAGAACAAAAAATACTGCAAGGTCAACTCACTGAGACATACAACCATATTAATGGTTTTAACGATGTTTCTCTGGAAGGACTTTTCCACAGAGACGATAAGGCTTGAATTAGAAATAAAGGCCGAAACTAATAATAAGAAACTTTAAGAAAACAAGGAATTTGGAACCACCTGCATGAAAATATCGTTTTTTCTGGCACCGTGAACACATTAAAAAATCATAAAATCGGACTGACGAATATTGGATAAGGATATTATGAAATACTATCGGTGATACGAATATTATGTTTCACGAGCCATGAGGTCTAGTGTAGAATACACAAAGACGATGAACACAAGTGAGTAAAAGTTTGCCTACTAACGGAAATTGCACGGCCGGTCATAGCATCTAATCGCTAGCGAGCAATCGCTGTGGTTTTCAATCCCTTAAATTTTGTGGGTAAAAAGCAGGAGGGCCAAGTTTCTTGGGCCCAAAGACAATGTGTAGCTGATTAACTCCAGCCCTCGACGGTGAATGCTTAAAGAGGCAAGTCTGAGCAGGAAACCATCAGTTAAGAAGTTATGTTCAGTCCGCGCTTTGGACGCATCCCATTACGAGGCTGAATGGCGGAGCGTGAAGTTTAAAAGAACGGAATGCGAGGAATAATGAACATTCCTGCGAGGGAATGACTTCAAGCTTACACATTTCCCTCTGAAAGAAACTTAATTAGACGTGGGGTAAGAATAGCAATGAGAAAATAAGGCGGTGATTTACATGCGCAACACGAGAACACCGTGAAGACGAGAGTTCTCAGTAGCCTCCTCATGTCTAGGCTTTGTCCATGTAAAAAAATAGTTTGCAATACGCAAGTTTCAAATGCAGGCTCAATGACGTCTTCAAGAGCACTAAAATCCTACTAATTAAACTTAGGTTGACGTTGAAATGAAAACGTAAAACAGTTCTTTCAAGTGCATTGTATTTTGTTTTGCGCAATGTGAGAATACGCTGAACTTATACAGCACATTAGTTTTCTGTTCTCTCATCATAGATAGGTACAGATTTCTTCATGATATGAGAATTTTTTTGAGTTGTTTGGAAAAATGAACGAAAATAAACAATATTTGAATCGCAGTTTTTCAACTATCAAGCTCAGATTTCATGGAGTTTGTGAAGCATAAAGCCAGTTAAGAGTGAAGCATAAAGCCTGTTAAGAGTGACGTATAAAACCAGTTTAGAGTAAAGCATAAAGCTAGAAACGAGTGAAGCATGAAGTCAGTTTAGAGTGAAGCATAAAGTCAGTTCAGAGTGAAGTATAAAGCTAATTTAGAGTGAAACAAAATACAAGATTAAGACGAAGATACTTTAAGGGCATTCTAGCACCACTTCAATGAAAGGTTAGTGGAATAGTTAATAAATAATAAATAAAATACAATACGAACGTGACAAATTTTCAAAACATCAATTGGAAAAAATAACTGAAACTTGCAATGCATGTTCAGTTAAGTGACAACAATGAATAACCTTTTTTTATAATTTAATTGTACATTTTGTTTTCATTATTTTTTTTGCGTGGTGTTGAGATGAGTGTGGCTGTAACTGTTACATGAACTGCAGCGTGTTTGCAGTTGCAGGATGAAAGCTTCATCATGCTAGCTATGACATAAGCTATGAAAAAATTTAGGTCAAGATTTACTTAAAGTTATTTGAGAAGTTTATTGGCTTAAGGTTCGGGCAAAAATTAGAACCATGTTTAGTGATAAAATTATGCATGAAGTGTAGGCATGGAGTTTAACTACATAACTGCCATGGACACGTAAAGAAAAAACTGTAGCTTGTTATTATAATTATTTTATCATACATAACGTTGTTAGTATCATTATTATTTTATAATTAAACAATACTATTATATTAAAGGCGTAGTATTGTGAATTGCTTCTGGACAGGCGGGAAAAAATTTTCAAATAAATAAAATCAACTTACAGAACAAAATAAATTTCCCTAATTACAGAGAAAGCTAAACCGCTGCAAGATGCACCATCGAATATTGAGTAATTTCATGAATGAATTTCCCTACAGCCGCATTTCTTTAAGAAAATTTTGACGATGTGACTTCGATCCATGTTGTCCATGATTGATTGCGGGCTTTTAGCCCAAGTCTTGCCCCGCGATCCAGGGGAGGGTAAGATTGAATGCGCATCAATCAGACATATTTTCGATGCAAATGATGCCCTAAATGATGTTGCGGAAGACATAAGTTCCTAGAGTACAATGATCGTTCTGCTTACACTTGGACACGATGACACTGCAATTTTTTGAGCCAGATGACGCCGTGAAATTCATTTTACAAAATTGCCGCGACGGAGTGACGTTTGTTTACGACTAGGGAGATGTTCTAAAGCCTCGTACTTGTACTCCTCATACGCTGGTATGTTATAAGTGCGAGTCACTCACAGTCTGAGTTATAAACAGAACGTATTACTGATTTTCTGTGCTACTGAAGCTAAAATAACTTTTATATGGTTTTAATAATAAAACCTTATTCCGAACGCGTATGATATCATCGAACATGCGCTCGCGATATCATGGCCCTTCATGCGCTTCTTCTCCACTGATATTGACTAAAAAAATACACTCACGCTCCTTTCAATACGATAGGTTTGCTTTAATCAATTCCACACAAATAAAATGGGTTTCGTACATTCTCTTTCACCACACTAGGGTTCTAAATTTAACTTCAGCGGGTACCAAATAAAGAGCAGTAGTTCATCTGGTTGTTGCTGACGTATCTCTCCTGTAAGTCGAGTTGTTTTTTGAGCAAATGTCTGTGTTATGAGAGCAAGCATATCACTGCGGGCCGAGTGATAACTTCAAGGAGGAAGAGCGTTGTTCGTCACCATGCTTATGGCATGGCACGTGATGGTCTGCTATGTAGAGTTTGGTTTAGGAATGATCTCCCGAGTAGAGTTTAGTTTAGTGATAGTAGTCTCCTGTCTTGGGGATTGGTGATGGTTTTCTGCAGGGTAGGGTTCAGTTTGGTGTTGATAGGTTACGCCGGTAAGATTTGCTAGTTCCTGTAAGAGCCAACAGTCGTGAAATGTAGAGAGTTGCTGAAGGCAAACATCCACTTAAACTCATGTTGTTCATGAACGAGATGATCGGGAACAGCAAGTTAAAGTTTTACGAGAAGTTATACGTGGCTTTAAAATGTGGCCTCTTCTCGACAAGAGCAACGAAAGTGTTTATGGCAACTCGCTAATCTTTCGAATGATGAAAGTCACAGAGAAGTGACAACAGAATATGAAAACAAATATATGACGAGGAAAAGGGTAAATGTTTGGCGAAACTTTTATAGAGACGATGTTGTTGAGAAATCTTATGCAAAAAATTTGATACATGTGGTATTTGAAAGAGTTCTACATTCCCTAGTTTGATTAGCTAGTTAATCTTGTAATATATTTCATATTCCTCTAGAAGTGAACAGGTAGAGCTGTGCTAGAATTTAAAGAGCATGCTACAAAGAGTGTTCGTCCATTTCAACTAACGTGGATCAGATTTGTGGCCTACAAAATTTCCACAGCTTTCAGTTCTCTATTATCAAAAGATTTACAAACTTTCCGCCCCATCTTAGGATCTGACAAAGATTATTCATTCACAAGGAAACAAATTAAAAGTTCAGGCCTGTATGTGAACGCTAGCACGTGAGGTGTGAGCAATGCTGTCAGAATAGAATAGAATAGAATGAGGCTATAGGAACGAACCTTCTGGCCCATTCTTGGGTCGGATAATTACTTCGATAATTATTCGGTTGTTTACCCAAGTCCCATGCCGTATTTCTAGCCACGTCAACTATGTCGGATGCGGGATTCGAACCCGGGTCTTTCCGCTCGCAAGCAGACTCGCTCACCAGTCGACCAAGCTGGTGATGCATCAAATGTTAGTTAGTTATGCATCAAATGTTGAGTTATTTGCATCTCATCTTGAATTACTTGCATTACTTTTATTTACGTAGATTCTGCTCCTACTTTAGAGAAAAGGGATATAATCCAATCTCGAACCTTTTGTCCAATATAGGAGCAATAGAGTTTTTCTTCAAAAAAACTTTATCTTTTAAATGATTTATATATGTATTGAAAATTGAGCATAAGGAGAGAAAACTATATTTTAAGTTGTTGGTAATTGATAGAACAGTAGCTAGTGATTGTATTCATACAATGAAGTTTATGCAAACAAAATATAAGTTATTTCAATATCGTTCTGCATTTATTTCCTGTAAATGACGTCATATACTCATTTCAACGTTCAAATTTCTTAAGAGTTCAATTTATATCTCAATAAGAAAGCAGGCATCAGATTTTGACGGAAGGCCACAAAGTAATTCACGTTTCTCGATGCTCTGCAACTTGGGAGCGCTTGAAAGCACGGCAATTGTTTAGTTTATATTGTTTGCATTACGAGAGGTAGTGATACTGTACACTCACAGGAGATTATTGCATTATTGGCTTCTATTTCGACACCATACGAATTACTTTTCAGATGGTGATCTAGTACAGAGAAAAAATAAAACGATCAATATATAGCACAAAATACAATATAATAACTATTTCGATTGCTGGCATGTCTTGAAATGTGCTGTTATTAAACCTTTGCTTAGAACATCTATGATCTCGTAGAGTTAGGGCTAGTTTACTACTCTTGTGAGGGCTAATATTCGTATAACTTTAGCAGTTGTATTTTGAAACGTTGTAATAGAAAGAGCAGAAGAAAGCGTAGTGTAAGTAGAAACAGTAGTAGTTGTACTGGTTCTACCTGCAGTAGCAGCAAGAATATTGCTAGAAGCAGTAGTAGTTGTACTGGTTCTACCTGCAGTAGCAACAATAATATTGCTAGAAACAGTAGTAGTTGTACTGGTTCTACCTGCGGTAACAACAATAATATTGCTAGAAGCAGTAGTAGTTGTACTGGTTCTACCTGCGGTAGCAACAATAATATTGCTAGAAGCAGTAGTAGTTGTACTGGTTCCACGTGTGGTAGCAGCAAGAATAGCCAGAAGCTTAGAAATGCAGCAACGGTTGAAGTAGAAACTCAGTGACTGTTATCAGAAAATGTGGAGTCTGCACTGACTGTATCACCACCATCCATCACTGCACCACCACCACCTGCACCACCATTACTGTACCATCACCACCTGTACCACCACCTATACCACCACCTGCACCACCATTGCTGCACCACCACCACCTGTACCACCACCTATACCACCACCTGTACCACTACCTGAACCACCACCACCTGCACCACCACCTATGCCCCCACTTGCACCACCACCTGCACCACCACCTGTACCAGCACCTGCACCACCACCTGCACCACCACCTATACCACCACCTGCACCACGACCTGCACCACCACCTGTGCCAGCACCGCCAGTTATCGTATTAGATCAATGAATCATTGACGCTAATGATCAATTAGAAGAACTGATCTGCAGCTATCAGAGTTTGGCTTGACCTGATCTGCAGTGATCTGTTCAGGGAGATCATTAGAGGTCCTGCAGAGCTCAGTTTAGATAAATAACTCAGCAATATTAAGGGAGGCTCCGTACTGCCAGACAAATCCTGATCAAAGACAAGAAGTGGCACGTCGAGTGCCAGTAAATCGGAGAATTTTATGCTCAGAAATTGATAGCAACTTTAGAGTAAAAGTTTGGATACCTGAACGCCGGCCAGGCCATGGATAAGGTTGTGATACTTGCAAGGTCGATTACTCGATTTGGTATCCTAGAATTCTAATTTTACTCTGGAAGAATACAAAAATCAGATGAGTTCTTAAAAATTTATGAATTCTAACCAAAGTCATGGCCTCCTCCGATGCAGAAATATAGGTACTAAAAAGGGCTGTTCTGGGATTGAAAACCTTTCTTTGTAAGTTCGTACTGATTTTTTCATGAGTGAAGAATTTGTATCCATGATACCAGAGTTGGAAGAACTGAGTTCGAAGTTTCCGAGCATTGAAATTATAACCGAGATTTTGCATGGTCACTACTGCTTAATTTATAAGTACAGGGTGGAGAAGCAAAACTTGCAAGAAAAGTTTTACTCGTTTTAATGGTTAAACATTAGACTTAATTATTTGAAACCTAATGCAATTTAATTCTCTATTCATACCCAACAATTGCCCATAGTTTTTCAGAGAATTTTGTATAACATTAGAGTGCAGGAAGATAAACGCCAAAGGCTATCTGATATGCTCGGCGCAGAAGTCGCCCCAAAGGTAATTTCAAACATAGTTGGAGTATCCTTACGGACTGTTGATAACGTGAAGAAGAGAATTGCTATGAACAAGAACATCCAGAGAAAGTCTGGCAGCGGTGTAGTGAACATAAAATGCAATAAAAATTTAATGCACACCATCTGTTTCAAAATTTCAAAGGACCCAACCAATTCCATGAGACAACTGGCTTTTGAACTTGTGTCCCACAAAACAATCAGAACAGTAGTGAAAGGTGATTTGAGCATTAGATCATACACCAGGATATAAAGACACCTGCTGACAGGACGCATGAAGACCATAAAATTGGAGAGGTGCAAAAAAGTCCTCACCTATCGTAAGAATAACTCGTCTACTGTGAAAAAATTTTCAGCCGAGAAGACCTCTACTATTGATGCTGTTTTGAATTGCAGAAATGACAGATTTATTGCACAGTTGATAGCTGGTCAATGGAGCAGCCAGCTCAAGAACGAAGCATCCAGCTCAAGTC
This sequence comes from Trinorchestia longiramus, assembly GCA_006783055.1. Lineage (NCBI taxonomy): Eukaryota > Metazoa > Arthropoda > Malacostraca > Amphipoda > Talitridae > Trinorchestia > Trinorchestia longiramus. The sequence continues at coordinate 34,573 of VCRD01000889.1, forward strand.
ATAGTATTTGCAGTTGTGACCTCCAATGATAAAAAGATGTCAATGTACTTGTACAAATCTGGAGAAAAAGTAGGAGGCGATGCCTACCACAAGACGCTGAGGTACCAAGTGTTACCATGGCTCAAAGCTAACTATCCGGAGGGCAACTCTGTGTGGACCCAGGATGGTGCTCCTGCCCATACAACCAAGAAAGTACAGAATTTATACAAATCAAATTTTGCTGATTTTTGGCCATCATATTTCTAGCTTTTTTTCAACCCAAATTTCAACCCACTGGACTATGCTGTTTTACGCGTTTTGGAGCATGCAACCAACAAAATCTTCCTTCCTAATACTAACTCTCTTAAGGCTGTCACCAATGAGGAGTAGGCCAAGATGTCCACTCACTTTTGAGTAAAGAGTTGTCGAAGGTTCCGAGGGTGTGTGGAGGCAGTAATTGATAAAAAAGGAAGACATATTGAATAAAAAGGTTTCATATATTCTATACTTGTATATAGAACCCATTTTTTGTCTTTGGATAAAAAATTAATATCCTATGAGTGATTATAATTTTTTACCAAAACTTTGCAAGTTTTGCTTCCCCACCCTGTATTTTCATACACAAAATTTTTAGACACAAAATATTTTCATGCGCATCAACTAATGCGTACAGAAATAATCTCATTAAAACTTTAAAATTTACCCATCGTTCTGGAGTGAGTGTTGGGCATGCGCATGGTTTGCTTTGTTACAGAACTCAGAGTCCGTAGATCATCACAGACTCTAACTTTCTGCACGAGTGCCTTGCAATTTCCCCTCCCAACTCCACGACGCTGCGACTCAACTCTCTCCATAAGAGGAAATTATGAAGGTTGCGGGAATTTCGCCCCACTGTTTATTAGAGTTTATCAATGAAGTTGAATTTCAATGTTCGAAATTAAAAGTGAGAAGAATTTTTCATCAGACAACTTCAAAGGATGTAATAACAATTAAGTACTTCAGTATTGCGATTTATTTTTAAAGTGAAACATTTCATGTTTTATTTTTAGCAATAGCGATTCCATTAAATAGATGACTCGGCTAACTGAAATTTTTTTATATTTTTTATTGGACAAATTACGTAACAAATCACTGAAAATTCTAGCAATCCAAATTCCTAACAATGCCAAATTCCAAAATATTTGTATTGCATAAATAATAGTTCTTAGTTAATTAGGATCCAAAGAACAAAACTAATCGGTTAAGTAAAAGAATTCATGGAGTTCTAGGGAATGCCGTAAAATATCTTATCATACATGGTCGTCTACTGCTGGCCATTCGTCAAGAACGCAGAAACTGTTAACTAGAAATGTTAACTGATAAATTCCATTGTGAGTCAGGTGTTTAAAAGTTACGAACAATGATGTATATGTAATACTGGCAAATCTTTTTGTGTTTGTCTCATTGTAGTAGGTAGCCTAACTAGATTTTTTCAGGCACAAGTATAGCATAAAAAATGTGTCATACCCTATTTATTAAAATTAAAAATACAGCACATAAAACTTATTGTGAACCAACGAGGTCGTAGCAATCTCCTGCTTCTTTTTCACTTATATTACTGATCAAAATTGTAGTTGATATGTATTAATTGAAATCCATCACGACGTGTAGTAGGTCATTATTTCACTGCTTTTTGTTACAGCTTCAAAAAAGATTTTAAATGCTCTTAAAACTTGGCTCGCGCCGGAGAAAGTTTTGAGTACCAGAGGGGATGCGCTCAAAACGCCACAGTTCTCAACACGTGAGAGCAAGACCAAAGTTTTCTGATAAAAAACTGCCCGAGTTTTATCCTGAAGACGTTGATAGGGTTTCTTCTACATCGGCGAGTTTGATAAGTTTAAAAAAATACAATATAAAAAATTTATCAACACAAATTCTCTGTTTAATAGCGAAGCGTAAGAAGTAAAGTATTCATTATTGAAAGTTGAGATGGAAAAAAACCTTCATTTCTTAAAACCCGTAGCAGATGTTTGAACAAGGTAAGGTTGTCAAACACTGAGTAGTGGACTATAATGTTAGGAATGATAGCGGTAAAAAATTATTTTGTTAATAGTAATGAGATGTTAAAAACATGTTCTGAGGTACAGGATGAAACCTAAGCACTGAGTAGTGCCAGCATAATATCCAATTAGAGTTCTGCTATTCAGTAGTAGTTAGATAAAGTTTCAAACCTAATTATTATCATAATAGATAACAAGCTGTTCAATAATATTTTATAAATATTATTTTATCATTGAGTATGTCGTGTTGCAAGTGTTCACAGAATTTGGATTGAATATTTTTATAGCATTACTAATGGTGATTTTTGAAAAAGTATCCTTGAGTAATTTTCATCAAATGTTTTCTTATACTATTCATTAACATTCTCTGACACGCTGTCTGTGCTGCCATTCTAAAATATTGTCCAGAAAACGTGCAAACCATCTTTTCTTTAGAATTCCACAACTGACTTTTTTAGCAGATGATGCAGAGTTCTTGTTAGGGCACATGATCTCCAGCGGCCATGACGTTGGAAGTTGCAGGTCTAGCGATGCCAATTCGACACGAAAAATTATTGTCTTGTGAGGTGTGTGACCGGCGAAGAGGTCTCGCTTTTGGTCAGCGTCATGGGAAAGAGGCCCTCATTTTGCAATCAAGTAACACTTTCACTGCAGGGATTAGAACCTTGTAAAAATTCTGGCCTCTTGTAATCCACATCGAAAAGGAGGAGAATTTGAGTAGTTGTAAAGGTAAGACTCCCCATTACTGAAAAGAAATGAAATTGATGATGGTTCTTTGTAGAATGAGCTAGCCCCAATTTGTGACGATGAGGTTGGCAGAAATATATGCCCGTTTTGCTAGCTGCGGTGTCTGCGTTACAGAAAAAGCGAGCTTAAAGTGGTATTTTGAATTGGAGTCATTCGTTTTTAAAACTGCTGGCTCAGTATTTACCTATGGATGGACAATATTGAAATCATCGATAGATATTCTTACTCCCAGAATTTTTTGATGTATGTCTGATTTATTCCTGGCTGTCAGTTCGATAGATTGCAAAACCTTTTTAGAAAAAATATTAACAAGCGTTCCATAAAAGCAGTCTTATTGCACATTGTACCAGAAATATAATACGCCTCATGTTTCCTACAGAGGTATAAGTTCTAACAAGGTCACCTAGTCATCCGACATGACTAGAAATCAAAAAATTCTGTCGTCTATGAGTCATTGCGTTCATTGTTACCGAGTGGTAAGTACCATATGAGTAGGAAGTTGGCATGTTTCCTGGCCCATGAATTGAAGGGTGGAAAGCACTAGTGGACTACTTGCATTTTTTCCCACAGGAGAAAATGCAAGTTGTCCACTAGTGCTGTCCACCCTTCATATAGTAAACTACTGGATCGTAATCGCCTCTGTCAGCGCTGTGTTAGCGACAGCACGGGAGTGGACTACTTGCATTTTTCCCGTGGAAAATATATTATATTTACCATGGGGAAAAATGCAAGTAGTCCACTAGTGCTTTCCACCCTTCAATTAGTGCGGTTTCGAAGGTGTTGTGTTTTCCACCCGTGGAATGATATGGTTTTCAATTTGCTGTGTTATTTGAACCATTGAAACATAGTTCTGAAGCATTTATGTAATCTTGCCAGTAGACTGTTTGGTGCAGTTATTGATCTACTCTACAGGGTGTCTCAAAAAAATGTACTCACCCTTTAACCGTTGCTAACATGCTGTCTTCTTTGTGTTGCAGGTGTGAGGTTCGAACCTTTGCGAACATGATTAAATGTGTGCAAACTCAATTAAAGAATCATGTTCGCAAAGGTTCGAACCTCACACCTGCAACACAAAGAAGACAGCATGTTAGCAACGGTTAAAGGGTGAGTACATTTTTTTGAGACACCCTGTATTCTGGGTATAGTTAGGAAAGAAGTAGTTAGGAAATGGCTTTATTGGCTGATACCTGAAGGTGAACCAATTCGATATATTTAAGTTCAAATTGACCGGTAACAGTCCTCATCAATTAAGCATTCTCATTCTAATGTTCTTCACCATCTTCGACACGGTCTTCTTTTCGTTTTCCCGCCCTCAGGTCACTGTGCACGAACACACACTGTGCTGTGCCGGCAGAACCTGCAACTCAAGGAGACTTGAACCCCCGAATTACTGATAGATTTAGCATATCCAGTACACTGATAAAGCTGTAAGATGTATCATACATGTAGTACTCACTTTATGTTTCATATTGTGAATGTTTACTCTGTATATCAACGTGTGTGTTGCTCCAACTTAATGACGTAGTTCTACGTGTAGTGCATGTTATAATGTGTTAATGAATGCAAAGAAATTAGGTTCTATGTTATGGTGAAAAATGTTTGGTTTTTTGCATTTACATTTAGGGTATCTTAAGTTTGATTTTTCTTTCTTTCCTTTTTTTCTTCTTTTTCTTTTTCTTGGGAGTATTTAGTCATGCACACAAATCTAGTTCTGCGTGGTCAGTACACTCACAAAACTTATTTCAATCTTCGCAAACAATAAAAAAATTCATCACTGTTGTTAGGGAAAGAGAGGTAAGTCATCTCCGAAGTTATATATTACTGCTATACATTTTAATAGAAGCTAGGTTATTCTTTTTTCTTCAGGCAATCTGTCCTCGAAACTTCAGGAAATCTGAGCATGGAAAAAAATAATCCCAAGTTGAGCGATGATTCTCATTCCTGGATAAAAGGTTTTTTTCGGTTTGCTTTTTCAACATTCCGGATTCGGGAACGAGAAAATCCAATTTGTGAGGGCCCCTGGATTCTTTCTTTTTGTCTCAGGAAAGGAGATTTAATCTTCCAGAGAAATGGGGGCTCGTTAGGAACCATAATCGATTTCAAGTCTGCCATAAATGTGAAATGGTTTACATCGCTTCAAAATGATTAATGATGAGCTAATGATTAAAAGAGGCAAAAGAAAGAATTATTTAGTTTAGAGCAACATGAATGTAAATGTCTTTTTGATATATTTACCTGCGGTTTTTGCAATGAATTCTGAATTACATGCATCTTAACAGTTTTTTTTCGACTAAATCAAGACTACATCATTATTTCTTGAGCAGAATTTGAAGTAGATTTTGTATGCACATCCAGTAAGAAACAATTACAATTGCATACTAATAATAACCACTACTACACATTTATAATGACAAACTAACAATGACCACAAACAAACAGTTACAATAACAAACCAACAATAACTACCAACACACAATTATATTAACAAATTCACAATAACCTGAGATGAACAATTACAAAAACAAGACGATACATAATAACCACAAACAAAAAATGTAAATACTAAACTAAAAATAACCAAAAACTACTACAAAAATAAGCCAACAATAACCATAATAGTCGTCGTTTAAGTCTGCAAACTCAAAATGTCGCTAATGTTTGTGGCTTGGATAAATACCCTTAAAATATTTATAATAATTGTGGTTTTAAATGGGGAAAATTCAAGTGCCCACAATATTTGTGGTTCACTTTGGTAAACTCAATAATAAAAAATATTAACAATAATTATTGCTAAAGTAAAATATGATGAATGTTAGTAGTTCAGGTCTATAATTTAAAAATTCAATCGTGATTTAATGGAATATTAATAACACTTTCCCTATTTAAATAGTAAATATTTTCCTGCTGTAAGTGCATTGAGTTTTCTCTTCCATGAAATTATTTAAATTTTGCTTGAAATTACGTTCAAATCCAATTTCATAACGATACTCCAATTTAAATAAAATTCTTACTAAACAACTTATCATCAACAAAATTTACTCACGCACATCAAAAGTCAATAAATGAAAGTGAAAATTTAATACATCTATGTGAAAAAAGGAATGCAGAAAAATGTATAACTGAAAAGTTAACGTGCAAAAAGGAAAAATTAATACGTCATAGTGAATATGCCATACAACAAGAAAAACTCAAACGGTTTTTACGCGTAAAGAATTTTCGCGTACCTGTTGAGACGAAAAGACGCGTGCCAAATATCAACTATCAAAGAAACTTTTGTTAATTACCTCGTAATTTGCAAGGGAACGTCAGATGAGTCGTAACCTTCACGAATATAGCTCTATCCTCCCTATGTAGTACTTGCCCAGCATCTCCATTACAGGAACCTTCGTGCAGTCCCGGCGATATTGCTCACGAACCTCCAGTAGAAGATAGTTCTTTATAGAACTCTTATTTTCTAAAATGTTAAGCCTCACGAAATACTTCAAGAAATTCTGGAAGACTGAGCGAATGCAGTATGATGCATCGTGTTTGCAGACTATCTTTCTGCTATGCTGGTATCATAGATACTCGTAGACTATCTTCCAGTTCAGCTAGTATCATGGATACACGTAGACTATCTCAAACACTACATAGATTTTGTTGTGCTTTCATTGCTTTTCCAAATCAAGAATCTAATAACCTACAGTTAAACTAAAAGAATAAAAGTAATCCCAAAAATATTACGAATGTTATGCCATCAGTTGTGATAAAATAAGTTGTGAACTAAAGTAACTAATAATCGATTTTGTATAATGAAATTCTTCGTTAATTCATTTATTTATAAATATATTTCTTGCACCCTCACTGCTGCAGTGGATAGGAGAAATTAATTTCAAGTGAGCCATTACCAAGATCTGAAATAAAGTGTTTATTTTAGGCTCAGGTTATTAACTTAACAATGGAACTGATGGGCATGTACGTATATGTATATATGTGCTATTGATCTCAGTATAAATAACACTCTTAATAGTCATTGATTCATATTAAACTCATGCGCACAAGACACTATGCTTTGCTCTTATTGATTAAATTTTACCTTTATTTCTATGGCCCATGCAACCAAACTTTTCAAAAAGTATTTGTCATATAATCCTCTCAGACAGCACGCCTCTCAACAGTGCTGTCCTGCAATGCTTGAATGGCTGCAACACTCTTCGTTCAGAACACAAAGCTGTTTGCCCTGCATCGTGCGTGTCCGACGCTTACAGGTGTTCTCGGTCGGTTAAGGAAGATTTAGACAGATTTCAAACGCGCCGCTAGCGCCTAAGCCGCGCCTAAGCTGACGGCTTGGAGACTGAGCGTTGTTCTTGGCTGACTGATGCTGGTCAGCCAATGCATAGCTGACTACTGGTCACTAGCATTCAACGGTCAGGTGAAGGAGAAAGGCTGACACACAGGTGAAGGAAACAAGGCTGACTTGCTGGAATTCTTGAATTATGTTTGTTATGCAAGTGAAATTTATCTTCGGGTGGTGAAATAACATTTATATGTGATATTCAGACATAGCTTTTCAAGATTGGGTACTTACATTTACGGAGACGTTGAAATTTTCTACTAACAGAGAAACAATATTATTGAAAAGGGCCGAACATAAACATAAACACCAGCTTGGTCAACTGGTGAGCGAATCTGCTTGCGAGCGGAAAGACCCGGGTTCGAATCCCGCTGCCGACATGGTTGACGCGGCTAGAAACACAGCATGGGACTTGGGTAAACAACCGAATAATTATCGAAGTAATTATCCGACCCAAGAATGGGCCAGAAGGCTCGTTCCTATAGCCTCATTCTATTCTATTCTGTTCTATTCTATTCTAAAGTCGCGAAAACGTACCGTCAGGGAAGGTAAAACTTAATTAGGGATCGGAAAACTAGCGATTTTCCCGCCAACTATGCTGTTTTGAGCAGTCCTATGCCGTCGGATTATAACATGACACAAGAATGAAAAATTAATTACATTTTTAGTAGAAAATATATAAGTTGTATTACTAAGGAATTGCAACTTGTGGTCATTCAGTGCTTCACAATGGTAAGTAAATAAGTAAGCAATATGTTATACTGATTTTAGAAACACCTTTAAAATATCTGTAGTGTATTGTTTTGGGCGAATACACTTCACATCACTTGCTTCCAGTTTCTCTCTTCTTTTTTTCTGAAAAATTTCAGAAAAGTTTATGTTGCATGGAGGCATGATTAATTAGTTCATTATATTTCCCGTTATTATGAATTTTGTATATCTGTTAGTAATAATCTCGAAATGCTTCAGACTTTTGAGCTGCCGTTTAAGGGGTTGATGCAGAGCTTAGTGTTCTGTGGACGCACGCAGTCTAGGATCCGTACTTTAGGCCGTGCTGGAGGACGTGGGCGCATTTTCCTGTTCATTTTAATTAAAAAAAGGAAGACTGTAGGAACTCCTCAGGGAAATCGACATTGAAAACGATATGCAAGTCTTGTGCTTACTTTATGGAAAAAATAACTGCTTGCTGGAGAAATTTTTAAATTTTTGGCTTTAATCGTACGAAAAAGGTGTTACACCCAATTAATAATGAAGAAGAGAAGAAAATTAGGGTTGCTCAAATTAAGAGACGATTAAGTGAACAAAGATCATTTCCTTCCAATGATATATATTGTTTTTATGTGTGGGAGGAACCTTGAGGCTAGGAGAAAAAACATCAGTTACTGGTCACGTGAACCTAAACGGATAATGTGTTTATTTTAGAATACCTACGGGATAAACAATAACTGCTGGACACAATAACTGCTGGATACAATAACTGCTGGACACAATAACTGCTGGATACAATAACTGCTGGATACAATAACTGCTGGACACAATAACTGCTGGACACAATAACTGCTGGATACAATAACTGTTGGACACAATAACTGCTGGATACAATAACTGCTGGACACAATAACTGCTGGACACAATAACTGCTGGATACAATAACTGTTGGACACAATAACTGCTGGACACAATACTCGTAAATGCTGGACACAATAACTGCAAGATACAATAACTGTAACACGCACAATAACTGCAGGACACAATAACTGTAACACGCACAATAACTGCAGGACACAATAACTGCAGGACAAAATAACTGCAGCACACAATAACCACAGGACACAATAATTGCAACACGCATATTAACTGTAAAACAAAATAACTACAGCACACAATAACTGCAAGACACAATAACTGTAACACGCACAATAACTGCAGGACAAAATAACTACAGCAAACAATAACTGTAGGACACACAATAATTTCAAAGAAGGGTGTCACAATATCACACCTTGTTAACTTCTATTCTAACTCTTATTTTACGAAGAAAAGTCTTCACAAAACATGCTTGTAATATTACTGACAAATGTACGCAAGCAAACATGACACAGAATCAACACCAGCTTCAAACAGCGCGCACTTCTCACAGGGGCGCTGGGCGTGTCCTAGTTCAAGTAAGAATTATGCTTAGTCGACACCTCGCGAGGAGCTGTGCACGTAACGACTTCCACGCCTATTTCTGACCACTTTCCCTGACCGAAG
>VCRD01000889.1:55437-77452 GCA_006783055.1 Trinorchestia longiramus
TATAATATATATAATATATATATATATATATATATATATATATATATATATATATATATATATATATATATGAACAACATGCACCACACAAGTTCAACTTTTGAAGAGCATCATACCGACGGCAGAACACTGTCCAGTCCATTGGGACTCTGGTTGTAAAATTTCAGTTAATACAGATGCCAAAAATTACAGATGACATAAAATATCTGATACAAAGCTGCATCTAGTATCAAACTTGGTCCAGCCTTGTCGATTCAGTCCTCAATGTGTACCGGCATCGACATTAGTGAGGGGGGAATTAAAATAGTATTTGCACAATTCGTTTTAGGATTCTAATGATCATAGTGTAGAGTTTACAGCATATTTCTAAGCAAATCAATTTTTATGGTCAAGTTTTAGTGATTAGAGTTTTTAGATTTTTATAAACATAAGTAGGCAAGTACGAGTACAATTTATATGCGTAATAGAACATCGATCATTTTATATGTTCAATTACAGGGTAATTCTATTGTTCCAATGCTCAAAATATTATTTGTAGCATTTTTCTGATATTGGTAAATGTTTTTGAAGTTTAATACACTCATACTGAAATCAAATAACACAATCTTCAGTAACAAATTATGCGTACCTGAACGGTATAAAATTGAATTTCATGTTGTCTGAAAGTGTAAACTTTACACTCTATTTTTTTAGTAATTTTTATCTTCTTTCATTGAATTGAATAATTCAATTCAATTCATTGAGTAATTTTATCTTCTTTCATTTGAAGTCCTGCATGCTGTGACGCAGGACGCTTCAGTGAGACCTTCATCAAGGTTATCAAAGCGCTCTTATGAACCTCCAATTCGAATTGCAGCACAGAAGACATGAATAGTCACTTAGACCATCGCCTCTAGTTGTAAGGTCTTACCACTATGAATAGAAAACCCAATGTACAAATATGTACTGCATACGTGATTGGAAATAACGTTTCGTTACATATTTTATGAGTTATCACGGTGCTAAAATGTGGAGTATTGCTTGTTAGCTTGGAACTCAACTTTATTGCCTTCGTTACAAGTCGTTGCTGGAACAAAACGAGCTCTATCGTTGTTGGTACACCGTATGTAGTGCAGAGAGACCACCACTAAATGCACACCTGCACCGGATGCTCTCAACTGCACCAAATTGCCCAGCTCCTCTTCTGAGCCCAGCGCTGACACCGAGGTGGATAACTGTGTTGCATCGGCACAGCGTTACCAGCAACCACAGAATAAAATTCTTAAGAATTTGATGCCTACGGAAATTCTGTAAATTGAAGAGAGTTTTTATGGTCGTATTCGAAAAAAGAAGTTCCTGAATTTGAGTTCCATGGACTCAAATGGAGAGTTTCCAACTATATATATATATATATTTTTTTTTTAAATACAGTTAGAAATTATAGTGTTGGAATTGTTAGCGTCCAATGCGAGTGTTTCCAAGTAATGATATAATAGTCTCAGAGGCACAGCATTTTTGACATCAGTTCATGTGTGAGCGAACATAGTGAGGGAACACAGTAAGGGAACACAGTAAGGGAACACAGTAAGGGAACGCAGTAAATGAATGTAGTGATGGAGCATAGTGAGGGAACATAGTATAATAATATTTCAGGAGATATTTTTCAGTGATAATAATAAGAATTGTATTATATTTAGGAAAATAGTGGGGAATATAGTATAACAATATTTTAAGGAATATTTTTCAGTAATAAGAAGGCTTGTACTGTATTTAAAATGTCAAACGTTTTATGTAGAATAATATAAATGTACATACAAAATATTGAATATTACATTTCGATAGTTATTAAGCACAATATATTGACCAGAATACTTCTAATCATAGTAAGAATATTTTTTACACACGTCGAATTTATGCTATTCAAGCGAAATATTCCTTAAAATAAATATTGAATGATTCTTAACTAAGAAATCATTTTTAGAAACACCATAATATTTTGCGTTCCCGCACTAAAACTTCCTTGATTATGAAATATTCTTAGAAGTCCCTCAAGCAGCAATCTAGGCCCATTACTGATACATTTTTCACTTTTTGCTTTCATTAATTTTAGGAAAATACAGAATTTCTGTACAAGTGCATTGCCGCAATGCAACGCACGGTCGCTTGCCACTGGTGATGCGAGGCAGATAACTGCTCTGCAGGTGGCGGTGTAGCGAACGCATTACCGGCAGCTAACCAATTATGAGTCACCTTTAATGACATACCTATGAAAATGAGCAATATTATGAATGAGATAATATTTGAGTTATACTCTATTCATCCAGTAAAGTCTTTTGTTCCGTTTTAAGGGTTTCTTTAGAACTAGGACCTTTAAACCAGTGCTTCTCAGACCATCTGATGAGGCGTACAAGTAACTTTTCTTTCTGTGTGTCAGGGACCGGCAGTATTTCTCAGTAATATTGATTCACAACGGAAACAATATACACATAATGATTATTATAAATGATAGACCCTGTTCAGCCGATTAGTGTCAATACTACAGAGAACTTTACTGCAGTGCGTAATGCGAAATACCTGAATTATGATTTCGTTTCCTTCTTTCCTGGAAACTGACCTCGTACCGGCAGTTGATGGCATGCAGACCTACACCGGTCCGCGGACGACAACCTTGTGTAGCACTGTGCCCAGACGACGGTGGTTGTAACAAATACGTGAGCTCTTAGTATCTGATACTTCATTGAATTTAAATTAAGATGTCTCGTTACTCCTCGTGTTTTAATTTCTACCCAATATAAAACATTATTCTCATTTATAAAACGACCCATTTTAGACTTCTATCGAAATAGATGCTTAAGATAATGAAAATGTAATGCATCTTGTGTTTGCAGAGTGAGATGCGTGCGGTAAGCCTCACGACATGGATGCGGACGTGCAGAAATAGTGTACTAGCGAATAAAGTTTGGCAACCAAACAATCGTGAATAAATCGAGCATAATTGACATTTTTACAGTTATATTTCGTTAGCTGATGGATGAAAACTTCATTATAAATAAGGGGTTTTATTTTTATATGCCTAAAAACATAAACTGGTAAGAAAGAACTGCAGCTGTCATTCTGGATACCACTCAAGATATTCATGCTTCAATGTATTGAGAGCTTACTGAGAACTTCTTAAGTTATTCAACAGAATGCATGTTGTTCTATAACTTTACTACGTTAATGAATTAAGGAGCGCTAACGCCTACATCAATAATACCCACCATCTAAGCTTAACATTTTCACTAAATATCATGTATTAAAATATCAACTTTATGCAGCATTTTGACTGTATTCTTGCCCTCATGCAGAACACTTCTGTTCCTGTGAACCGATGTCTATTTTAGTCAGCGTAGGCATTTGATGAGAGAGAGGAGTGCTCTGGTGGTGCCGTGGACTGGCCCGAGCTGAGGATGGCAGCCAAAACTACCACTGAAGCTTGGTTGTGGTAGGGGTTTTTCGTTTGTGATGTCGGTTGGTTATTACATGGACGTAATTACACGTGGTGTTTAGCCAGACCTTTGGCCCTTCAATAACTTTCATCAGGTAGTCAGAACAGAGATATTAAATAATGTGAACATTTATAGCTTGAGTAACTTGTCATCATTAAAGAATGTTTTTCAGCAACCGAAAACTCCGATAAAATGAGAAATGACAAGGAAGTCGAATATTGAAGAATATTTGTGCTCAAACATCATATCCTATTTCTTTTGTTTTTCTTTTTAAAATTGAGTCAACCCAAAAATGCTTCATTAATACTGAAAACAGAAACACTTTCAAGAATAATTTGCAGGTAACCTCAGGTCTGAAGGGTTGAGTTTTAATTTCTAAGATACGAGTGTCAAAAATAAAAAAATCAGTTCTAGAATATAAACTTTGATTGAAATAAATTTTTGAAGTATATTTTATGTAAAAATATCATTGCAAGCCATGAGTATATCAGGCAATTATTAGAGAGGGTGGAACTTTATACAATTAAGGTGAACGGCTCGAGAACATTATTGCATTGCAATGAATGTGTGAACTGATTCAACACTACACACAACGTAAAATTAAATTTTTTCTTGTTTATTTCTGAACAATTGAATCAAATTTATGAAAAGATAAGAGCATATGCTGAAAATAATTTTACCACGTGTTTCATCAATATATTTTTTATATTTTCATCAATATAAGCCAAATTTTTGAGACTGTGTGTAGCATTTCAAGTTCCACTGATTAGGATGATCACAAAAAGGTAAGAATATACGTAAGAAACTGAGGCAGTGTGGTGAACCCATTTTCATTATTTTGAACATCAATTTCAGTAGATAGTACGTCGAAATTATGACTTTGTAAAATAAATAAATTCTAGAGTAGAAACAGAAAACCAGGAGTAATTACAGATTTTAAGTTTAAACTAATAAAGTATACGCTACTGGCACGTAGAAGCTCACTTATCAGTTAGAATCACCTCCGTCTAGCGGTCCCGGTTCTAAAGAATCGCCTAGTACGAAACACGACTTTAAATATTTCCCCACCGCTCCCCTACTTAATGGATGGGTCTCTCCTTAGTGTAGGTGCTTGAATGTAGACATCAAATATACGAAGTTAAGACTCAGCCCAAGATTAGGTAGAATTTATTACTATGACCCGGGCCACAATTCATGACTCTAACCATATGTATTTCAACACGTATGAAAAATATTCTGTATTTTAATGTTCTACTTACAAATTTGGTAGTCCTGTGCTGCGGAAGAATGGTTGCATTTCCGTATAGCAAAAAAAACATGGAATTCAAATCTACTGATGAACTGGGTCTTCGCTCAAAAATGAGGGATTTCTAGTGTCCAGAAGTGCAGAGAAACACGTCTCATTTTCTGTCTTATTATTAGGACTTCAAGAAAACACATGATGCATGCAGCAGACTTTTACACATTATTGACATCAAAAGTCAAATTGAAAAGCTGTGCCCATCTGCAAAGTTGAAGGCTTTTCTTCCCTCACTGAGCTGGAGCCTCTGTTACGACAGGAGGGCCTGTTACAAGTTGCACTTGCTTTGTGTCTTGCAGTATTTGTATTTCCATGGATTAGAAGAAATACCTGAAACGAACTATTATGCTACTAAAAGCGAATTCATTGATTGATAAATTTTACAATCGAGGTTGAAATGGAACTATCTTTCATTAATTTAACATCTAGCTTTCATTTCCCTTATCAACTATTCTCATCGATCTACGAGTATTGAAGAAAGAATGCTGTAATATTATTAATATTGAAAGCGTCCTGAAATATTAGTATTAAGTTTCTGAAGAAGGCCATTTGAATTTCAAAGGCTTTCACTTTCCTGCATAACTTAACTCATTTTTTCTAAGTTTTTTCCTACATCATCATACTGTATAAAAAGTAAAAGAAGTTTTTGATTGAAGTCCCAGTTCAGAGAAACTGGTTTCCTGCCGTGCTTGGAAAACTTGGAAAGTCAACTCTACAACCCAGCAGTGTCGATAGACAATTGTTAACGGTAAATTCGGCTCTAAAGGTTCGATCAAAATAATGACAGTAGTTTAGCTGAAATACGCTGCATTCATCTGCTACAAAAGCTGCCCCAAAGCTTAGTTTGGCAATTCAAAGAACCCTAAAGGAAGGTGTACCATTCTCCTACGATTACCAAGGATGATAAATTGGAGTGCTTTATTATTCGACAGTTCTTACCTTTCCAAGGGCGCTTTGATTAGGACTTACTCGTTCACCGTAACGCGACCACCGACCCTGTGTGACCACGACTGTGCTTGACCAAAACATTCCGACCCTATTGTGGAAGGTCAGCTAAAATAAGAGGATGATATTACACTCAGACGTAAGGACATAAACTTTCTCAACCATGACCAATAACCTTTGAGCTTCATTATAATACAAAAGCGTGGTATTTTTTCGCTTTCAATATTGTATCAGCATAGACGCTTTGACCCGTGCATGGTGTCAGTGATAATTTGCAGCTTCGAGTAAATATTGGAAGACAATCCACGGAGAATTGACAAGAAAAGCGGAGAGTCATTTAAAAAGAGAAAAATGGCAATCAGAAGCTTGCAATAATTGGAAATTCGGAGCGTATTCCACATTCGGTGAGGAGAAAATGCAGTTCATGTTATTTTCAGCCCGAAGAATGCGAAGCTTAGAAATAAGAGCCCGACCCAACACGTGCCAATTTGGCTATCTACTTTAGTAAATCAAGGAAGTCCGACCTGCTTTCGTGTTGAAACAACTTCCATGCCTTAACGGATGAAGCTATCCATAACATCCAGTGTCCGTCTGTGTCCGTCCGTAACTTAATCTGCCCCTCCAAAGCTGTTGAGTTTAGGACCGTAACGTATCGATTAACTTTATTCAAATGACAAAGGTCATACTTGACTAGACTGGACCGCTGTTCTATGGGCAAGGGGATCAATAAAAGTCTTCGTTTCTGTTATTCATGATCATAACAGGAATAATAACTGGAAATAGAGGAGGTGCACGATTGACTTTATTGCGAACTGGGTCGACACAGACCACATCAGTCGTTTCCAATGGGTTGCTTATCGGTGCAGTCTTTTCCTTATACAGCCTCTTACATCTTCCCTAAATGAAGTGCATCTCATAAAGCGGTCCGATAAAAAGGTGGAAACTATAATGCATTTATCATCAGAAGTATGATATGATGATCTCCTTGCAGAGAGTTTGGTTCTGAATGAGTAGTAATTTAGCAATGCTAGTTGTAGTTCATACGTAGTGTTGTAGGTTTAAATGGGAGGAAGAAAATGTGGTAGAATTCCTTTAAAGAAACTCTTTAATTCAATAGAAAAGGAACACAATTCCCCCTGTGGTATACAATAATTCATTTATTGTACGAACATTTTTTGGATCGTTGTAGGAAAGAAAGTGGTATCATAAACGAAAAAATTCAAAGAAAAAAAAAGTTAAAAATGATATTCAACATGTTAAATTTGCACTGAGTTGCATATTTCTTAAAATATTAAAAATTTGATTATTATCATTGGCCTGTTGATCGCAGAATTCCCTTTCACCAACCATAAGACAGCAACAAGTCAACCATATCGCACACTGCCCTCTGGAAGTCGCTGCTGAGACACGCGTTCTATGCGCAGGCCGTGCTGGACTCTCCAAACTGGTTCACTCGTTGCCGAGAAAAACTAGTCTCTTGCTCCAGACTTATTTGTCTACAGAACTATGATTTGCATAGAGCACAGTGTTTCGCTCGTTCTCCCGAAGAGAATGTTGATGTTTGCTGCAAAAAGTTCCCTCATTGGAGCGCTCGAATCGTTCTCATTCTTTTGGCGAATGATTTAAGAGCAAAGACTCTCCCGCAAAAAATGACCGTAAAGTGCTTTATAGAGAGGCATCTCTTTTGTGATCTATAGGTGCAGGAGGCTGAAAGGTACCAGGTAAAGCCCTCTTCGATGCAACCTGTAGATGTACGTAGAAAACTTTCGTGCAATTTGATCCTTAACTAAAACATGCATGCTAAACGAGTGCTCGTTATGCATAAAATGTGTGTACTTTGATACAGTGAATAACCTATGCGTGTATACTGACCAATGAGAACCATAAATGCTGTTATTAGCTGTTCAGTGACCTGAGTTCATAAAAGTTTGGAAGCTTTCTCGGGTATTTCTATGCACTAAAACACACTACGGCTTTTGGAGAATTACCGAGCTTTCAGATTGAAGAATGACCATTGGGTGATAAAATATTCAGTCGGAGCCAGTCAACAGGTCTGTGGCTGGGCATCAAAAGGCGGTGATGTATCTGGGCATCATTTTATCGATGGTTGTTGGCTGGAAATGAGGTACCCTTCCCTAGACTGATCACTTTGCGGCCCCATCTGATCGGGTAACCATCATTGTGCCCACTTTGGACATGCTGGAGTGGACTCCGTGTTGTTCTCTTCCTGCTTTTAGATTTTGGTGAGTGCTTCAGGTATTCACTGTAAAGCTTATCGTAGACTTACATGCCAGTTCAGAACGTCCGATGCCTTGCAACTGGACGTGCGAACCAAGTGTTCCCCGTTGAGAAAAAACGTGTTTTTCTCAGAGTAAGATTGTTGCTGATATGGACTTGGTATGTAGTCAGGAAGCGCTCTTAGGGAGTTTTCGTTCATAAATTTTAACTGTCGCATCATACAGCAATCACTGTACGTTATACCAGACATTATGCCCAAGCCTAAAGTGTTGCGTACGATTGCTTGCTCTATAATTTTCTGGTTGAAGCTTTATAACGAAACCTTTCTCTTCTTAGAAAAAGTACGCTTGGAATAAAACCCTTCGTATTACTGGTGAAGGTTAGAAAAAGTAGCTTTTCTAGCTAGAATGCTAGCGAAAATGCATGCCAAGTGGTCATGAGATTAGAGATGCATGTTGTGAGTCCCATCTGAAAGATAGTTCAGATTATGCAGTAGGTGCTTTGGTCTCCAATGATCAAAATTAAACATAATTACCAACGAGGAACAGCTCTGATGGCGAGTCCAATCCACATTCTCGTGGTAAAAAGCTGTCTGATGATTAGATCAATTTCTGAAAACCTGACCCCAATACATGCACTGTATGATGTGTCCAAGTAAAATAGTTATTTTCATTTTGAAAATAGTTTACTGTAAAAGAACACCATTACAAAATACGTAGCAAAAGCACATTAGTGAGTAAAATGATGATCCAGCGTGCATTCACTATGTCTTGTAATACGTATATTTTGGAAAGTTAAATAAACTTTTTGAATATTCCAGTAAGATTTAGTTTCTCGAGTTGACTTAGAATAGTTGAATATCTATTCATATTTTTGATAGAAAACAAAGGCTTACAATGCGGTGAACTAGCATGCATTCACTGCAATTTGAGTCTGTATAATAGAGTGCGTGCTGCACAGTACTTCCCTTGCTCCTCATATCGATCGTTCGGACAATAAAGCTCAGGGCTCTACTTGACGCTGGGTCTTGAACACACGGGCCGCTAAGAGGTGCCTCTTAAATGCTCCAAGTCACGCGTGAAGATTGTTTTAGTCGAGGCAAATACAGACTTTTTGATATCAATTGACAAGACGGGGCTCACGCGACAACTTTGTGACTTGTTCTCTATCAGTGATATAGTCCTGTGATTATTCCAGGCAGAATACTGTTTTATAGAGTTTAATGTATCAATAAACACAAGGTACGGTTCTCGTAAAGACCCAAGAATTTCTTGTAACAGAGATACTGTTGGTAAGTTACAGTGCAAAAAAATTGTCAAAGTGTAACGCTTGAAATATCTTGTGCTAAGTTTTGCAACATTTTAAGTTACATAGAGTGAGAACTCTTAGTAAAGGTTCTTAGATTTATTTTCCGGAGAGCTATTGATCCAATATGTGTGTAAAGGTCTTAGAGACACTGAAACTCCTGTACAAATAAATTTACTATGAACATCATTTTTTGAAGCAAGTAGATTCAACACTTATAAGTCAAACGCAAAGAGCAAGGAAATGATTTGATAAACAGACAAGCTTTGCTAGTCACATTAATAAGTTGTGCACTTTGTATTACGTTAAGAGAAAAAATCACTTTATGAATAAACAGAGATTTAAGAGAGCTTTGAAAGTATGCCGAAAAATAGTTCTTAATTCCAAACTTATCAATATACCATATGGCCTAGAGATATGGATTAAGCAAAATGAAATTTTAACGCCTTGCCTACGGTTATTCAAATTGCGGCTTAAATAATATACCTAATGGCACACGTGTGTACCAACACGTAGTCAACGTGTTAAACACTAATTCTAATAATTTCTTACAATACTCTTTCAGTGTTGTTAACTGATAATTTATTTCTTATTCTGAATAAATAGTTTTACATGTCCTCAATACTGCAGTGATCAGTATAAAAAAAGTGTTTCGTAGTTTTTCTTTGCTGCTAGGGAATGTTTCGGAAATGAGTCCAGGCCCAAAACGTAAAATTAAATTTCATTTTAATTTTCCCGCTGACAACATTCTAAACGAAATAGTAATGTGTACGAAACTTAGATCATAGTTTACTCAAAAACTGAATAAATGAAATTTTCATTAAAATATGTCGAATTTATTTTTTGTTCTTCCACCTTTTCGAAGAACTGGTAGTCAACGAACTCTCAGATGCTATGCTACGAAGTCTGCTACAAGCACAAAGCTTGTTTTACCTCTAGCCTCTTTAACACGGAAGACTAGACTAGGGAACGAGTGAGGGCTTAGAATAAGGAGAATACGCTTTAACCTAATCACCAAGTCAGATATCCAGCATTTTTATTTATAATGATTCAGTTTACACCCAATATTACATTTTTCTAACTCACTGATCACTGAGAGTCTTACTTTCCTGACGACCCTAAAAATTTAAAACTCACATGTACAACATAGAAATGTCTTATACATACAGCCATCACAATCATTTAGTAACCGGATGCTAGTCTTGTTCAAGAGATACCATTTTCTGCAGGAGCAGAAGGAAAATTTCATCTCCATGACTGATTGCGTCCTTATTTTTAGCTAGCTTGCGAGTTCGTTGAGGCAAATTATGTGGGAAGAAGCTTAGAAACAACGTCACCTGGAGACCGTGCGGTTGAGGCATCTGCGTGCGTGCATACAAAGAGGCTCCACAAAATGTGCCACGAAAAGAGAAGTCGCAACGAAAACGGAAAACGTTCTAAATTGTGTGTTATTACATGCATTATTTTTACTCGTTTCTAAGCTGCAATGTATCATTACGTTGCCAGATAATTGTGATAACCCCTGATAAAAGAGGATAGTTCTAATTTTCAAGTTATGGTAATAAGGTGAGTTTGGATTTTGTCGGGTGTTACATAAATCATTGCAGTGCATGAGCTCAAAAACCTTTGAATCTGGTGAAGTTTAAAACCTAGAATTTCTACCCAATCCAGCCAGTAATCATTTATATTATATTATTTTATGTTTTATGGTTTTATTTCGCATCATATTATGTTATATTATATTATAATATATTATATTATATTATATTATATTATATTATATTATATTATATTATATTATATTATATTATATTATATTATATTATATTATATTATATTATATTAAATTCTATTATATTATTATATTGTATTACATCACACTACATTGTTTTATATTATATTTTTATAAATAATACAGTTCTAGGTAGAGTCGACGTATGATTGAACTTAAACCAGAAAAATTAAAATCAAGACAATTAGCATGGTCGCAAATTCGTTTAATGAGCTAACGTTTAGTCCTGTTTGAATTATGAGCAGGGAAAATAAAGTAAGACCACGGTTCACCTGAAGCATGAACTTCAAAACATGCAAATACTTGAAAATGTGACCGAGTCTGTCTGAAACTGGACGTTTGTTTGGTTGACAATCGATTGACTGGAATAAAGGCGCAGCAAACAACGAGGTGTTCTTGAGTAGTAAAAAATAGGAATTTTAACTTAAATGCGTCGATTCTATGATTCCGATTTGAAATCCCTGTTCTGTTGGTACTAAAATGCACTATCTTCCTGACGTGATTGTAAAACTGTCAAAGAAAATCATCATCCATTTTGGGTGCGTAGGAGATAAAATGTTCGAAAGAAAAGGCATGAAATTGATTTGATAGAAAAATGGGATCACCCACATTTCCATTTTACATGCAATGAGGCAGCGGTGAATGCTGTAATTTTGCTGGATGCTGCAGGCTAAGACTAATTTGATATTCAGGGTAGGTCTCAATTATCCCTGGCGGGCATCACCTGAATACCTACTCCATAATTTCGAATTACGCTCAGCCAGTGTGCAGGTCCTCCAAATGAACCCGTTTTTTGGACAATGCACTGCAATTGATTGCTCGGTTGCTGCAGGAAATAGAAGAAAAAATTCAGCTAGAACAGATGCGAGTTGTACGTCATTGTGACTAAGCGACGATTGTGTCTCAACACGCGCTCTTTCAGAGCCTTTGAGGCGACCTTGGGAACCAGTTTAGG
Organism: Trinorchestia longiramus; assembly: GCA_006783055.1. Lineage (NCBI taxonomy): Eukaryota > Metazoa > Arthropoda > Malacostraca > Amphipoda > Talitridae > Trinorchestia > Trinorchestia longiramus. Next base: position 67,440 of record VCRD01000889.1, read on the forward strand.
TGTAGGCAGCTGTTGATTATGGGGTCCGATTGCATTCAAGAATTTGCTGCATTTTGGAGACTGCATGCACATAAAGAAGTGTTATTCAAAGCCAAAAAATTGGCTCCATTTTATCAGCGACTTACAGAACAGGAGTGCACGCAATAATTTATTTTTAGTACATTGAATGAAAACAGAATGAGAAGAACTGGAAGAAGTTAGAGTGGAAAATTATTCATCCATGAAGGAGTGCATGGACAGCCTTAAACCAACCTCTGATTGGGGAAAATTTGTTTTCTCTCACAAGAGAGTGTTGAGAGTGGATGCTTAATGTAATATTACTTCTTACAAGTATTACCATCAAATATTCGGGTTAAAGTGAATTAAATTTATTCATGAAACAATATGAATATAATTGACGTACAGCAGCGCTACATCTTCATACCTAAATTGAGTAGAAATTAATCTCTACATGCTCCTGGATTATCCCGTGCCTTGATTGATCTTTGTTTTTTACAATTTAATAAAGAACACATTCTACTCCTAAACATATTTTTCGTAGATTATGAGTGAAAATTTTTTAAGCAGTTGCTAAAATAATTGCCTAACACTCAAGCCATGAATTACTCAGCTTGCATAATTTTGAAGCTGAACTTATTAACTCATCTTCTCCATCATTCCCTTCGCTTAGAAACTACTTTTTGGAATGCGCGTCCGAACATTTATTCGGATTTACGATCATCTCTTTTTAAACGGGCATTTTGGGTGTTTAGTTTGATTTTCAGTTTCCAATTAGAGCACATTAAAATTTAACTGAGTAGCCACATGTTTGGTGATGCAGACACCAAGTTGATGGCGTGTGGAAGTTAGCAGTATATTTACCTTCACCTGAGCTCAACACCTGCATGTGTGCGGCCCTCAGGGATATAACATGACACCCTCCGAGTAACCTGACCTGAGCAAGACGTTTTTTTTGAGTACCTGTTGTATAGTGGTGGTCAGTCAACAGGAATGATGAGCAGGAGTTGTCGTGCACCTGATGATCAGCAGGAGTTGTCGTGCACCTGATGATCAGCAGGACTTGTCATGCACCTGATGATCAGCAGGAGTTGTCATGCACCTGATGATCAGCAGGACTTGTCATGCACCTGATGATCAGCAGGAGTTGTCGTGCACCTGATGATCAGCAGGAGTTGTCGTGCACCTGATGATCAGCAGGACTTGTCGTGCACCTGATGATCAGCAGGAGTTGTCGTGCACCTGATGATCAGCAGGAGTTGTCGTGCACCTGATGATCAGCAGGACTTGTCGTGCACCTGATGATCAGCAGGAGTTGTCGTGCACCTGATGATCAGCAGGACTTGTCGTGCACCTGATGATCACTAGGATCTGTCCTGCACCTGCGGATAAAAATGATCTGCCCTGCACTTGGTAATCAGGAAGACCTACAATTTACTGTGCACTTGATGAGCAGTAGGACCTGTTCTGTATTTTTCAAGAGAATTTGTGATATTTTTGTTTTTTGAAGCCAGTGGTGGGCAATAATCTAAGAAAATAAGCGTTAATATTATACCACCTTAAAATTTAGTTTCTTCAAATAACGCAGTACATATGTTCTAGAAAATGCTCATCGATCTGAGCTCCTAGAATATAGAGAAGGGGCGAGTTATTTCGAATTATATCGATGGTGTTTTTAAGTTGGGGCAAAATTTACATTTTTCAAGGTACCTCTCCCAAGACACAAGTTTCCACGCTAGGCTGGGTAACCAGGAAAGCAGTTTACAATATTGTTTCATATGCAATACCGTATGTATATGTGATCCAACATACCTGAGCTGCAGTAAATAGCTGCGTGTACGACATTGTATAAACTGACGGAAATTTGCCCATCAGCCTTTATTTTATGCTTCAAACACCAACAAAAACTCTTGTTTTTGCTACCAGTTTATCCCCCGTCGACACTGCCCAAGTTCCACCAATTTCTCGCTAGTCTCGTGCGCCCTCAATCTAGACCCGAGTATGGTATGTATGATGGATTTGACGTCACTGCGCAACTCATCTTAATGTATATATCAGGACATCGAAAGGCAAACAAGTTGTCGGTAGATCGATTTGTAATTGATCGATTCACTGCTTTCTAATTATTTTATATCTGCAAAATCTGAAGCTAGACATTCCTGAAGACAATTACCAGGTCCCAGCGCAGGGTCCCAGTTATGTCTGCTATGCAGCTACAGAAGAGGATGGCTCCTGACTTTAGTTAGCGTTTTTTCATCTTGTGTTCATCGATTGCTTTAAACAACCTGAGAAATAAATGGCTATGATCTGTGAGATTTACAGTGATTAAGCTACTCTAAAGAATTCGTTTTTTACTGCCACTGGTTGTTAATTTTTCATAGGTAGACGCAATACTGAAATTATCACACTGTTTGAAAGATCATGTGAATATTAACGACTGAAGACGTTAGACTTTAAGCGAGAAGAAAAATATTTTAGTTTTTAGACCCACATATATGAAGCTTTGGGTAATTTTCTGACACATCTTGGTTATTCCTTCCATGGAAGGTAACTTGAGTATATTCTTACGTCAAAGTGCTCATCAGCAAGTACATTGTTGGTCAAAGTTCTGTAGTTTATCCATCATCTGATATTCAAATACTTTTGTAAAGTTGAGTTATATTGCCATCCGATGGCGAACACAGTACCATGCCACCACCATATTCTCCACGCCAATCATTTTGTTTCCTAACTAATCATTTTGCTTCCGGCTCTGTCCTTGAGCATCCCAACTAGCAGCTTCAATTTCCAACTCCGAATGCCTTGCACATTTGTTTATCTTTCGTACTTCACTCGTTTACAAATCATTCAAATTTTACATGAGTATAAACCCTAGAAAGCTCAAGAAATATGTACGTATAGCATCAGAGACTGCGTGGGCCTGTAGGCCCGGCCCCTTTTTTATTTATAAACCTATAAATGAAAATTTGTAGTTACCCATGATATTGATATGTTTATAATGAATGAAAGAAATTTAAGGAACTCTAAACCAAAAATTAACCTTCCTTGAAAGCAGGCCTCTTGGGCCCGATGGTCTTTCTAAGGTTAAATCCAGCTCCTTACGAGCAACATCCGCAGGGCGTATCTATGCTACCCCTCCGTCACGCTCTAGGCCTCCCTAGCCGGCACCCCGCGACATAAAGAACATCTGTCGACGGCGATGTTAGCCAATGAAGAGGCCAATAAACACGTGTTCTTGCCCTCGTGCCCTCGAGGGCACGAATATTAGCCGACAAAACGACTCTCCTCTTGAAGCGGCACTAATTTGAAAGGTTATGCTTGCGATGTACGCGTAAATGTTTCCTTGATGTGAGGCTTAAGATAACTTTAGAAAAATTATCATTGGTGCTACACGTTACTGAATAAAAGTTTTCTCGTTGTGCAATTAAAAGATACACTACTATTTACTACACAATTTATCCTATATTAATATGATATTTAATTGCCATAGAACCGTTCATATCATAGAGGATTTAATACCCGAATGAAAATTTCCTTATTGGCCTCTTGTAGCCTTCATAGACGCTCTCTCACGACGTTCTCTCAGACGCTTCTCTCATTTGCGGCGGATATCATAAAGACCATTAAAAAGTTTTTCCTGAACGACCAAGTCTTTAAATCCTGTGTTGTATGTGGAGTCCAGATGAGCAAGAATCACTGCATCCAACACAAGCAGTCGCCGCAGCGTAAAGTGATGAAAGTATGCAATTAATCGTCCTTGCATATGGATTGCAACTTAATTGTGAAGTAGAAACAGTATTTACTCTTAAGGACAATTATCTTTTTTGCAACGAAATTATGAAAGCATTATTAGCTATTGATTTTAAGAACTTCCTCGCTTTAAGTTGCCTACGATTTCGCGCCGATAAAAGTTGTCAAATTAAAAATGTAAGTAAATACGCTCGAGCCACCGAGTACTGTAAAATACTGTGATTACACATTCCTCTCAAATAATTTCTGCAACTGTTGTGTCGGTCGGATCACTAATTCATAGAAATTATATGACTGTAATTTTATTTGATATCTTCTCCGCGAGTAGAAAAAGTGTTGATAAAATGGATGCACCGGGAGAGTTTCCTTATCAATTTTATTTCCTTTTGAAAAGAAGCTGGCTGTTTTATATCTGATTTGCATTTCTAATTCTGAAAATTTCTGGGAATCGTTTTTTTCTGCAGCATATTTACCATAACAGAATGAAATATCAGTTACCAAGCTAGTACACTCAAGCGTCGTAGTTGTAAAGTCATAAAAGAATACTTGCTATCTGTTATTATAAGACTAATAGACTCACACGTGGAAAAATTCATGTGCTTTTTACTAAATTTTTTCGTTTGATTCGCTAGTGGATGCAGGCTTTATGAAGGAGTTCCCACATTGAAGGAGGTGCCTTTGGTATCCACAATACAATGCTTACAATACTCGTACATGTACATATACCCTACCGAATTTTCTTCTATCTAAATCCTTAAGAGCGTGACGGAAAAACGGACCAACCAAGTAAGCAAGCAACCAACGACGTATTATTATACTAACCAGTTCCCGTGAAAATTCCACGATTTAGATTTGACTAATTTGAAATTATTATAAAGATAAATGTATTAAGGGTTTGCGACGAACTATTGTGTTTTAAATGAATAATTTTCATTAATACATATAGAATTTCTGTTCTGCATCTTATCTACTAATAACATGGCCCAGATAGTATCTGTAAAAATTCCTTGATTTAAAAGTGACAAAATTAATGATCTGTGAAATAAATACATTTTTCAGTTTTACCTGTGGTACCATCAGAATCTGAATATTTTTCATGATTATATACAGAACTTTCATTCTGTATCTTATCTACCGATAACATGGCTGTGTTAGAGAAGAAAACTAATAGCGGAAAAAATTGAGCATTTTAAAGTGATCGAGCGCCTTTGGTATCCACAATACAATGCTTATACTACATGCCTACCGTTCTGATTTCAGTTCAAAAGGTTTTCTTCAGTAAAAGATAGGAAGTAATGGGACGGACACACACAGATACAGAGAGAGAGATGGAGATACATTGTCTATGTGGGATCAAAAGAGCTCATACAGGGTGGCAAAAATCAATTCTAGGCTACAGATGTCCATCATCTATTGTTAGCCTTTCTATGAACTCCCTTTACATAGAAGGCTGATTTGTTTTCCCCATTTACACAAACACACGCCGGCGTGTACTTCCCCCCTACACAGCGTATGTTCTGAGGTAATCTCCTTTGTCGCGTAATCGTGACGATTATCTAGTGACGATTTGTTCAGTTATATTTGCTATTGATGTCAGTTCTAATACAACTGATTGTACGGTGTGATGGTTCTGGCCGAATACTGAGTCTGTAAAGAACAGTTCTAGTACAACTGATTGTATGGTGTAACATTGGCTCTAGGCAAATACTAAGTGTGTTAAGGGTAGTTCTAATACAACTGATTCCTGAGAGTGGTATTTGTTTAAAAAAAACGTGAATTATACAGTCTCTGTGGAATAGTCCTAAGGCAACTGATAATTTAGTGGAATATTGTGTGCTGTTTTATGATGAGATAAATAATCTAAGCTGCTCAGCACTGAAACAAAAGAAATAGAAAAACAACTGAACTGTACAGAGTGATTACTGTAGTCCATAGTATTTATGTTCTTAAGGGGGAATTGAATTTGTCCAGGGTTCTATATTCTCGACTCAGACCATAAAATTACAATGATACTGAGCCACATAATGAAATAATTGAAAAATGTTCAAGATAACGGGGCATAATTGCCTCGCATGTCACTCAATAATTAAAGTTTGATTTAGAGAGCGCGGATTAAACGGTGAGACCGCTAACACTCATTAAAACAAGCACAGTTAAGAGTTGTCGAAGATTTTTTTGTGTCTGTGCCTCAAAGTGTTATTCCCAACATCAAAATGACTGAAAGAAAACATGCCTTGATTAGAAGGAGGTGAAATAATGTTTTGATTTAACTGTGTTAAGATGACTTTATGGAAGTAACCCTATAAAGTATATTTATTGAAATAACTGTTAATATAATTCCATTTAAATGACTGTATTGAAATACCTTCATCTGAACAACGTCTTATTAAAAACATCTTGATTGAAATAACCGATGTTTTGTGCTACACAGACATGTTTATGGTTGGAATGACTGCATCAGTGTTTTAGTGGTGTTCATTAAAAAAAACCGTACTCTAATGATCAAAAGAAAGAAGAATCAAATGGTTATCCTTTTTTTGCATAGAAAGTAAGAATAATAATAAAATCATTGTTATAGAGTAAAATAATAATACGTACTCATATTAATGTCATTGTGGCACAGTAATGCAATATTATGTAATAAAATGAACATTGCTGTTACAAAGTAATGTAACAACACGAAGTGATATTAACGTCACTAATGCAGAGTAAAATATTAAAACGTAATAATAATACAGTTGTTGCTGCGGACGAATACTTCTGTATGTGTTCTATCATCGTACACACACAGCAGGTTGACTGCATGGCAACATTCAACAATGGTGGTGATGCATTAACAATATTACGGAAAATGAAGTGGAAAGTTATTATATGAAGATTTAGAACTGGCGTGATAATGGTGCACACATATCGTTAATGACCCTCATTCCACTGGGAAAGGTGGTGATGAAGAGAAATTTGTTGCCATAATGGGGTTTGAAATAGGGCAATTTAGAATCAGTCTATGGAAACGCACTTCCTTCCTCAATCAGCAGCCACGCTCATGCACGAACAGACTTTTTTGTTAATATTTGTTGATTTCCTTGAGTTTTATAGCTGTTGTGTTCACTAACTGTAGATTTTATGGTGTTCAATTAATTCTCCGCGGCTGAAAATTAAACCGAAAATGTTTCTTTACGTTAAATTTTTGTTGCCGTTAAAATAGCTCCATTTCAAGTAAAATTTATTTATTCAAATTACATGTATAAGTTTTAATACAATAATTTTCCTCCTTATTAATGCCACTTTTATTATTTTATTTCCAACATTGTTACTGTTGTTGATGTTTTATGATGGTTATTAGGGTCATCAACATTTTTATGATTACTGACCGTTATCATTCGCCCCATGTTATTATTCATATCATGTCCATTTTTATTAACGGTAATTTTCTGCGTGCTCTCATCAAATCGCGCACACAGAGCATGTCCTGATGAAGGAAAACGATTTAGACTAAAGTGCTTCATTTTCCTGTCCCAGATGAACGTACACACAGATCCTAAAAAGACCCCTTCCTGTGCTCATCAGCTTGATAATCGTCATTTAGCGCGTTCATTTTCATTTAAATAGCCACAAATAAAGACAAAGGCGTAAGCCATCGCCATGTTGAGACCGAGGCAATTTATTACGAAGCTCCATTGCTGAGCTTGATATTTGTATTTGCCTTGTCACCCGTATCAGATAAAGTGTCAAAAATACACCGGTATTGGAGGCTTCAGTGAACTCCACCCTATCCTTGCTGGTTCTTCCATTGAATAATGGAGCTCTGGAACGACGAGCTTCAAAAGATTTGCGTGGGTGCGCCTCCAGAGTCATCCAAAGAAGGTTCCTTTAGTGATACTTAGAAGATAGGCCCTGTGAGCTATAGATGCGCGCTTAGATACCCTACACAGTCAAGGAACACTGATTTATGATGCTAAAGAAGCTGTCAATTGAGTTTGATTTACTGTATTTTCCCTCAAACACGATCCGTTGTGGGTACCTTCACAAAAGAGAAAAAGTATCAGTAGGCAAAATGAAGGAGCTTCTTTTTACAAACCCCTGTGAAAAATCTCTTAAGATACTGGTCAAATACACACGAACTTATTCTTCCCACCGCAAAACGAAGAAGTGCAATTTCTCCTTAGTTCAAAATGCACTGATTTTATCCATACATATTAGTGATAACTTTTGTGTCCTGTGAGAAATGATCGCTTCTGCAACGATATAGTGTGCGTACATTAGTGCTCCAGCAACTAGCGTTATTTTTAATGAAGTAATCCAAAGGGAGCAAGCTAGAAACCTCTCCTCCATGTGTCGCTTCATCTCAGGTGAAGCCGGTCGACTGACTTTCATGAGCCGCACTCGTAAAACTCAAAGACTTTTTGTTTTGTAGGCCCTCTTGTTTCACTTTGTTCTTAGGAGCAGTACATAAAAATTGAGAATTGTCTTATGAGTTGCTAGTACACTAGCACTTGAAAAAATTCACGTGGTTTTTTATGAGCTTTTTTATTCATTTGCCAGTCGACACCTGTCTGAAGGAGTTGCTACGTATAATATATTGAAAGAAAAGAAGGCGAACAACGAAAAAAATCACGTATTTTACAAAAATTCGACTTATTTTGGTATTCACAAAACAATGCGAACAATACATACATGCAATGCTCACTCGTTCCATTGAGAAGTCAAAACTCAGCCTAAGGTAAACATTTCGGGTCCTTGGTGAAGGTGTGTTCGAAATTACGAATGATTTCCCTAATCTAATTTAGCAATGACAGGAAATATACTAATTCATTTAGAAAAATATGAGGGTTTCTATTATATACTCTTCAAATATAGATAAGAAGAAGAATTGTTACACTCACACAGAACACATATAACGATACACATTGTGAATCATGAATTTTTCATAGTGAAAACCGTGCAGGAAAAAGTACTAACAACCTCTACAATTGTATGACTAATCAGCTGGGCACAATTTGCAGTATTTTGAGTATCTAAGATACATGTTTCTGGAGATAAAAACTGAAATTCGCTCTCATGACAAGCCACTTTGATTTGTTTCACTTAAATGCACTAGTCTTGTTCTGAAGTAAAGTTGTGTTTGTGTTGTTCAGTTTGTTGACTGCCTCACCACTCAACACTCAATTCTCAAAAAGGTTTAAATCTCAAAGGTTTCAATCTTAGTACATCAAAACAACGCTTGTACACTCCTAAACAAAAATTTTCTATGTTTAAATCCCAACCAGAGTAATATTCACATGACAGGTACAATTCCTGGTCCGTATAAGTGATGTAAGATGCAATATTTCAACAGTGTCAAAGTAAATCGACCTTTCTGCAGCATTATTGTAATTATCATTATTACATTAATTAATATTGTAATTACATTAATATTGTAATTACATTATTGTAATTATCTCATACAACTTGTCTTACACCAAACCCAATACGTAGTGTGTGGCACATGACCCATTGTTGCTGCAACGGTCAACTGTTCATTTCCTGCTGGAATTTACCATATTGTACAGCTTTTCTTTAGGAAATATTTCAATTAAACATATTGAACATCTATGGTTCACTGAACAGAAAACCACGTCAGTGGCTTTATGTTATGAGCATAAAAAGCGATGTAGATGCTGCAGTTCACCAAGACCTGTTGTTTGATGGGCGGCCAGAATAGGCCTGGCAGAAATATCTAGCTTTCGATCTGAAGAATGCGATACAAGGACGGCCAACATTCTGCGATGAGAAAATTAATTGAATCATTCAAGATCCAGTTGTGATCTAGAAGAAAAAGAGCTTATGACCTGCAAACATGGATCAATTAAAATATGTATCTGTTGGGTATTATTTTATAAGCCACTTGACCCAAATTGAAATTAATGCATCTTATCCAATGTGGTAAGTAGATTTGAGCATTTGCCCTCGTATTTTTCATACGCAAAATACTATTTATTATCTCGTGAAGCTGATCAGTTATACTAGTGAAGCTGATGTGACTACTTCGCCTGAGAGGACATAGAACTAATGACATATACATAAATACTTGTAGTACAAGTTCGGTGAACCCTCTCTTTTTTACTGTAAAGCAAAGGCACACGTGACGGAATGACGGCTAGACCTAGTAGTTGTCAAATAAATTGTTGAAATTTTGAAGCCTTCATGATAATAACTAGCCTCCCTAAATCATAATAAATTCAAGAGAAATAACGAAATTAATGAGAGTTACATATATATATATATAT